>WEDG01008287.1:0-13048 GCA_017591395.1 Schistocephalus solidus
CTCAAGCCCGCCAGCAGCGGCAAGGCAGCTAAGGATTTAGGCAGAATAACGTGAACAACAAAGACAACAGAGACTGGAATGGCCATTTCTGGCTTATTAGCCGTCATCAGCTAGCCATACCCAACTCCAGGCAAGGTGGCGCCCTAGGCACGAACTCGCGACATTTTGAGCATACGACCAAAGCTCTTCCCACTATACTGCGACTTCCTATTCTGGACGGTTTTGATCAGCACCATTATCTATGGTAAGTAGGCGCTCTCCGATCAGTTACAGGACTAACTCGTCCCGTTCTGCCTTGGGGCTATCTATCAAGATTCGCCAGCAGCCGTAAGGCAGCATAGGACATGGGCAGAATAACATGACCGACAAAGACAAAGGAGACCCGAATGGCCATTTCTGGCTTATTAGCCGTCATCAACCAGCCATTCCCAACCCCACGCGCTGTGGCAACCCAGGTTTAAACTCACGACTGTTTGGGCAGCAGTCTAACGCTGTACCGACTGCGCCACAAGCTCGTTGTCTTGCCAGTTTTGATCGGCAACATAAACTAAGGTAAGTAGGCGCTCTCCGATCGGTTACAGGACTCACTCATCCCGTTTTGCCTTGGGGATATCTCTAAAGCCCCGCCAGCAACCGCAAGGCAGCTAATAATATAGGAAGAATAACATGACCGACAAGGACAAGGGAGACTGGAATGGCCATTTCTGGCTTATTAGCCGTCATCAACCAGCCATACCCATACTCAGGCGCTTCGGCACCCAACGCTTGAACTCACGAACTATTGGGCAGAAGTCTATTGCTCTACCCACTGCGCCACAAGCTCGTTGTTTTGCCAGTTTTGATAGGCAAAATTAACCATTGTAATTAGTCGGTCCCCGATCGGTTACAGGACTCAATCGTCCCGTTGTTTCTTGGGGCTATCTCTTAAGCCCCACCAGCAGCCGCAAGGCAGCTAAGGATATAGGCAGAATAAAATGACCGACAAAAACAAGGGAGACTGGATTGGCCATTTCTGTCTTATTAGCCGTCATAAATTAGCCATACCCAACCCCAGGAGCTGTGACAACAAAGGCTTGAACTAACGACCTGTTGGGCAGAAGTTTAACAACTTACCCACTGCGCCACAAGCTCGTTTTCTTGCTGGTTTTGATTGGCAACATTTACGATGGTAAGTAGCAGCTCGCCGATCAGTTACAGGACGCACTCGACACGTTGTACCTTGGATTTCTCTCAAACCCTGCCAGCAGCCGCAAGGCAGCTAAGGATATAGGCAGAATAACATGACCGACAAAAACCAGGGAGACTGGAATGGACATTTCTGGCTTATTAGCCATCATCAACCAGCCATACCCAACCCAAGGCTTTGCGGCACCCAACGCTTGAACTAATGAACTATTGGGCAGAAGTCTATTGCTCTACCCACTGCGTTACAAGCTCCTTGTTTTGCCAGTTTTGATAGGTAAAATTAACCATTGTAAGTAGGCGGTCCCCGATCGGTTTACAGGACTCACTCGTCCCGTTGTTCCTTGGGGCTATCTCTTAAGCCCCACCAGCAGCCGTAAGGCAGCTAACTATATAGGCAGAATAACATGACCGACAAGAATAAGAGCGACTGGAATTGCCATTTCTGGCTTATTAGCCGTCATCAACCAGCCATACCTATACTCAGGCGCTGCGGCACCCAACGCTTGAACTAACGAACTATTGGGCAGAAGTCTATTGATCTACCCACTGCGCCACAAGCTCGTTGTTTTGCCAGTTTTGATAGGGAAAATTAACCATTGTAAGTAGGCGGTCCCCGATCGGTTACAGGACTCAGTCATCCCGTTATTCCTAGGGGCTATCTCTAAATCTCCATCAGCAGCCGCAAGGCAGCTTAGGATATAGGCAGAATAACATGACCGACAAGGACAAGGGAGACTAAAATGGCCATTTCTGGCTTATTAGCCTTCATCACCCAGCCGTACCCAACCCCAGGCGCTGTGACAACCAAGGCTTGAACTAACGACCTGTCTCGCAGAAGTCTATTGCTCTACCCACAGCGCCACAAGCTCGTTGTTTTGCCAGTTTTTATTAGGGCAAAATTAACCATTGTAAGTAGGCGGTCCCCGATCGGTTACAGGACTCACTCGTCCCGTTATTCCTAGGGGCTATCTCTAAATATCCATCAGCAGCCGCAAGGCAGCTAAGGATATAGGCAGAATAACATGACCAACAAAGACAAAGGAGACCGGAATGGCCATTTCTAGCTTATTAGCCGTCATCAACCAGCCGTACCCAACCTCAGGCGCTGTGACAACAAAGGCTTGAACTAACGACCTGTTGGGCAGAAGTCTAACACCTTACCCACTGCGCCACAAGCCCGTTTTCTTGCTGGTTTTGATTGGCAACATTTACGATGGTAAGTAGCAGCTCGCCGATCAGTTACAGGACGCACTCAACAGGTTGTACCTTGGATTTCTCTCAAAACCTGCCAGCAGCCGCAAGGCTGCTAAGGATATAGGCAGAATAACATGACCGACAAAAACAAGGGAGACTGGAATGGACATTTCTGGTTAATTAGCCATCAACAACCAGCCATACCCAACCCAAGGCGCTGCGGCACCCAACGCTTGAACTCATGAACTATTGGGCAGAAGTCTATTGCTCTACCCCCTGCGTTACAAGCTCCTTGTTTTGCCAGTTTTGATAGGCAAAATTAACCATTGTAAGTAGGCGGTCCCCGATCGGTTACAGGACTCAATCGTCCCGTTGTTCCTTGGGGCTATCTCTTAAGCCCCACCAGCAGCCACAAGGCAGCTAAAGATATAGGCAGAATAACATGACCAACAAAGACAAAGGAGACCGGAATGGCCATTTCTAGCTTATTAGCCGTCATCAACCAGCCGTACCCAACCTCAGGCGCTGTGACAACCAAAACTTTAACTAACGACCTGTTGGGCAGAAGTCTAAGGCTCTGCCCACTGCGCCACAAGCTCGTTGTCTTGCCGGGTTTGCTCAGCAAAATTAACATTGGTAAGAAGGCGCTCACCGATCGGTTACAGGACTCACTCGTCCCGTTGTTCCTTGGGGTTATCTATCACCTTTTGCCAGCAGCCGTAATGCAGCTAAGGATAAAGGCAGAATAACCTGACCGACAAAGACAAGGGAGCCTGGAATGGCCATTTCTGGCTTATTTGCCGTCATCAACCAGCCATACACAAGCCCAGGCGCTGCGGCACCCAAGGCTTGAACTCACGACCTGTTGGGAAGAAGTCTATTGCTCTACCTACTGCGCCACAAGCTCGTTTACTTGCCAGTTTTGATCGGCAACATTAAATATAATCAGTAAGCGCTCTTCGATCGGTTACAGGACTCACTCGTCCCGTTGTGACTTAGGGCTATCTCTTAAGCCCCGCCAGCAGCCGCAATGTAGCTTAGGATACAGGCAGAATAACATGACCGACAAAGACAAGGGAGACTGGAATGGCCATTTCTGGCTTATAAGCCGTCATCAACCAGCCATACCCAACCCCAGGCGCTGCGGCACCCAAGGCTTGAACTCACGACCTGTTGGGCAGAAGTCTAACGCTCTACCCACTGCTTCACGAGCTCGTTGTCTTGACGATTTTGTTCGGGAATATTAACTGAGGTAAGTAGGCGGTCTCCGATCGGTTACAGGACTCACTCATCCCGTTGTGCCTTGGGGATATCTCTAAAGCCCCGCCAGCAGCACCAAGGCAGCTAAGGATACAGGAAGAATATTATGACTGAGAAAAACAAAAGAGACAGGAATGGCCATTTCTGGCTTATTAGCCGTCATCAACCAGCCATACCCAACCCAAGGAGCTGTGGCACCCAACGCTTGAACTCACGAACTATTGGGCAGAAGTCTATTGCTCTACCCACTGCGCCACAAGCTCGTTGTTTTGCCAGTTTTGATAGGTAAAATTAACCATTGTAAGTAGGCGGTCCCCGATCGGTTACAGGACTCACTCGTCCCGTTGTTCCAAGGGACTATTTCTTAAGCCCCACCAGCAGCCGCAAGGCAGCTAAGGATATAGGCAGAATAACATGACCGACAAGGACAAGGGAGACTGGAATGGCCATTTCTGGCTTATTAGCCGTCATCAACCAGACATACCCAAACTCAGGCGCTGCGGGACCTAAGGCGCGAACACACGACCTGTTTTGCAGAAGTCTTACGCTCTTCCCACTCCTCCACGAGTTCTTTGACTTGCCGATTTTGATCGAGAATATTCCCTATGGTAAGTAGGCGGTCTCCGATCGGTTACAGGACTCACTTGTCCCGTCGTGCCTTGGCGCTATCTCTCAAGGCCCGCAGGCCGCCGCAAGGCAGCTTAGGATATAGGCAGAATAACATGACTGACAAAGTCAAGCGAGACTGGAATGGCCATTTCCGGCTTATTAACCGTCATCAACCAGCCATACCCAACCCCAGGCCCTGCGGCAACCAAGGGTTGAACTCACGACCTGTCGGGAAGAAGTCTATTGCTCTACCCACTGCGCCACAAGCTCGTTGTCTTGCCAGTTTTGAGAAGCAACATTAAATATGGTAAGTAGGCGGTCCCCGATCGGTTACAGGACTCACTCGTCCCGTTGTGCCTTGGGGCTATCTCTCAAGCCCCGCCAGCAGCCGCAAGGAAGCTAAGGATATAGTCAGAATAACATGACCGACAAAGACAAGGGATACTGGAATGGCCATTTCTGGCTTATTAGCCGTCATCAACCACCCATACCCAACCGCAGGCCTGCAGCACCAAAGGCTTGAAATCACGACCTGTCTGGCAGAAGTCTATTGCTCTACCCACTGCGCCACGAGTTCTTTGACTTGCCGGTTTTGATCGGGAATATTCCCCATGGTAAGTAGGCGCTTTCCGATCGGTTACAGGACTCACTCGTCCCTGTTGTGCCTTGGGGCTATCTCTCAAGCCCCGCCAGCAGCCGCAAGGCAGCTAAGAATATAGGCAGAATAAAATGACCGACAAAGACAAGGGAGACTGCAATGGCCATTACTTGCTTATTAGCCGTCATCAACCAGCCATACACAAGCCCAGGCGCTGCGGCACCCAAGGCTTGAACTCACGACCTGTTGGGCAGAAGTCTAACGCTCTACCCAGTGCTTCACGAGCTCGTTGACTTGACGAGTTTTTGTTCGGGCAACATTAACTGATGGTAAGTAGGCGCTCTCCGATCGGTTACAGGACTCACTCGTCCCGTTGTGCCTTTGGGGATATCTCTCAAAGCCCCGCCAGCAGCCGCAAGGCAGCTAAGGATATAGGAAGAATAACATGACCGAGAAAGACAAAGGAGACTGAACGGCCATTTCTGGCTTATAAGCCGTCATCAACCAGCCAAACCCAACCCCAGGCGCTGCGGCACCAACGCTTGAACTCACGAACTATTGGGCAGAAGTCTATTGCTCTACCCACTGCGCCACAAGCTCGTTGTCTTGCCAGTTTTTATAGCAAATTAAATCATGGTAAGCAGGCGGTCCCCGATCGGTTACAGGACTCACTCGTCCCGTTGTTCCTTGGGGCTATCTCTTAAGCCACACCAGCAGCCGCAAGGGCAGCTAAGGATATAGGCAGAATAACATGACCGACAAAGACAAAGGGAGACCGGATTGGCCATTTCTGGCTTATTAGCCGTCATCAACCAGCCCTACCCAAGCCCCAGGGCGCTGTAGCACCCAAACGGCTTGAACTCACGACCTGTTGGGCAGAAGTCAAACGCTCTACCCACTGTGCCACAAGCTCGTTGTCTTGCCGGGTTTGATCAGCAACATTAACATTGTTAAGAAGGCGCTCACCGATCGGTTACAGGACTCACTCGACCCGTTGTGCCTTGGGGATATCTCTAAATCTCCATCAGCAGCCGCAAGGCAGCCAAGGATATAGGCAAAATAACAAGACCGACAAGGACAAGGGAGACTGGAATGGCCATTTCTGGCTTATTAGCCGTCATCAACCAGCCATTCCCAACCCCAGGCGCTGTGACAACCAAGGCTTGAACTAACGACCTGTTGGGCAGAAGTCTAGCGCTCTACCCACTGCGCCACAAGCTCGTTGTCTTGCCGGGTTTGATCAGCAACATTAACTATGGTATGAAGGCTTTCACCGATCGGTTACAGGACTCACTCGTCCCGTTGTTCCTTGGGGTTATCTATCAAGCTTTGCCAGCAGCCGTAAGGCAGCTAAGGATATAGGCAGAATAACCTGACCGACAAAGACAAGGGAGCCTGGAATGGCCATTTCTGGCTTATTAGCCGTCATCAACCAGCCATACCCAACCCCAGGCGCTGTGACAACCAAGGCTTGAACTCACGACCTGTTGGGCAGAAGTCTAACGCTCTACCCACTGCGCCACGAGGTCTTTGTCTTGCCGGTTTTGATCGGGCACCATTAACATGGTAAGTAGGCGCTCTCCGATCGGTTACAGGACTCACTCGTCCCGTTGTGCCTTGGGGCTATCTCTCAAGATTCCCGCCAGCAGCCGTAAGGCAGCATGGGATTATAGGCAGAATAACATGACCGACAAAGACAAAGGAGACTGGAATGGCCATTTCTGGTTTAATAGCCGTCATCAACCAGCCATACCCAACCCCAGGCGCTGCGGCACCCAAGGCTTGAAACTCACGACCTGTTGGGCAGAAGTCTAACGCTCTACCCAGTGCTTCACGAGCTCGTTGACTTGACGATTTTGTTCGGGAATATTAACTGAGGTAAGAAGCGGTCTCCGATCGGTTACAGGACTCACTCATCCCGTTGTGCCTTGGGGATATCTCTAAAGCCCCGCCAGCAGCACCAAGGCAGCTAAGGATATAGGAAGAATATTATGACTGAGAAAAAGAAAGGAGACAGGAACGGCCATTTCTGGCTTATAAGCCGTCATCAACCAGCCAAACCCAACCCAAGGCGCTGCGGCACCCAACGCTTGAACTCACGAACTATTGGGCAGAAGTCTATTGCTCTACCCACTGCGCCACAAGATCCTTGTTTTGCCAGTTTTTATAGGTAAAATTAATCATTTTAAGCAGGCGGTCCCCGATCGGTTACAGGACTCACTCGTCCCGTTGTTCCTTGGGGCTATCTCTTAAGCCACACCAGCAGCCGCAAGGCAGCTAAGGATATAGGCAGAATAACATGACCGACAAAAAAAGGGAGACCGGATTGGCCATTTCTGGCTTATTAGCCGTCATCCATTAGCCCTACCCAAGCCCAGGGGCTGTGTTACACAACGTCTGAACTCACGACCTATTGGGCAGAAGTCAAACGCTCTACCCACTGTGCCACAAGCTCGTTGTCTTGCCGGGTTTGATCAGCAACATTAACATTGTTAAGAAGGCGCTCACCGATCGGTTACAGGACTCACTCAACCCGTTGTGCCTTGGGGATATCTCTAAATCTCCATCAGCAGCCGCAAGGCAGCCAAGGATATAGGCAAAATAACAAGACCGACAAGGACAAGGGAGACTGGAATGGCCATTTCTGGCTTATTAGCCGTCATCAACCAGCCATACCCAACCCCAGGCGCTGTGACAACCAAGGCTTGAACTAACGACCTGTTGGGCAGAAGTCTAGCGCTCTACCCACTGCGCCACAAGCTCGTTGTCTTGCCGGGTTTGATCAGCAACATTAACTATGGTATGAAGGCTTTCACCGATCGGTTACAGGACTCACTCTTCCCGTTGTTCCTTGGGGTTATCTATCAAGCTTTGCCAGCAGCCGTAAGGCAGCTAAGGATATAGGCAGAATAACCTGACCGACAAAGACAAGGGAGCCTGGAATGGCCATTTCTGGCTTATGAGCCGTCATCAACCAGCCATACCCAACTCTCAGGCAAGGTGGCGCCTGAGGCACGAACTCGCGACATCTTGAGCATACGACCAACGCTCTTCCCACTACACTACGAGTTCCTTTTCTGGACGGTTATGATCAGCACCATTAACTATGGTAAGTAGGTGCTCTCCGATCAGTTACAGGACTCACTCGTCCCGTTCTGCCTTGGGGCTATCTATCAAGATTCTCCAGCAGCCGTAAGGCAGCATAGGACATAGGCAGAATAACATGACCAACAAAGACAAAGGAGACTGGAATGGCCATTTCTGGTTTAATAGCCGTCATCAACAGCCATACCCAACCCCAGGCGCTGCGGCACCCAAGGCTTAAACTCACGACCTGTTGGGCAGAAGTCTAACGCTCTACCCACTGCTTCACGAGCTCGTTGTCTTGCCGATTTTGTTCGGGAATATTTACTGAGGTAAGAAGCGGTCTCCGATCGGTTACAGGACTCACTCAACCCGTTGTGCCTTGGGGATATCTCTAAATCTCCATCAGCAGCCGCAAGGCAGCCAAGGATATAGGCAAAATAACAAGACCAACAAGGACAAGGGAGACTGGAATGGCCATTTCTGGCTTATTAGCCCTCATCACCCAGCCATACCCAACCCCAGGGGCTGTGGCACACAAGGCTTGAACTCACGACCTGTTGGGTAGAAGTCAAACGCTCTACCCACTGCGCCACAAGCTCGTTGTCTTGCCGGGTTGATCAGCAACATTAAAATTGTAAAGAAGGCGCTCACCGATCGTTTACAGGACTCAGTCGTCCCGTTGTTCCTTTGGACTATCTTTCAAGCTTCGCCAGCAGCCGTAAGGCAGCTTAGGATATAGGCAGAATAACCTGACCAACAAAGACAAGGGAGCCTGGAATGGCCATTTCTGGCTTATTAGCCGTCATCAACCAGCCATACCCAACCGCAGGGCTGCAGCACCAAAGGCTCTAAATCACGACCTGTCTTGCAGAATATTGCTCTACCCACTGCGCCACGAGGTCTTTGACTTGCCGGTTTTGATCGGGAATATTCCCCATGGTAAGTAGGCGCTTTCCGATCGGTTACAGGACTCACTCGTCCCGTTGTGCCTTGGGGCTATCACTCAAGCCCCGCCAGCAGCCGCAAGGCAGCTAAGGATTTAGGCAGAATAACATGACCGACAAAGACAAGGGAGACTGCAATGGTCATTACTTGCTTATAAGCCGTCATCAACCAGCAATACACAAGCCCAGGCGCTACGGCACCCAAGGCTTGAACTCACTGACCTGTTGGGAAGAAGTCTATTGCTCTACCCACTGCGCCACAAGCTCGTTGTCTTGCCAGTTTTGATCGGCAACATTAACTATAATAAGTAGGCGCTCTTCGATCGGTTACAGGACTCACTCGTCACGTTGTGCCTTAGGGCTTTCTCTCAAGCCCCACCAGCAGCCGCAATGTAGCTTAGGATAAAGGCAGAATAACATGACTGACAAAGACAAGGGAGACTTCAATGGCCATTTCTGGCTTATGAGCCGTCCTGTACCAGCCATACCCAACCCCAGGCGCTGCGGCACCCAAGGCTTGAACTCACGACCTGTTGGGCAGAAGTCTAACGCTCTACCCACTGCTTCACGAGCTCGTTGTCTTGACGAGTTTTTGTTCGGGCAAACATTAACTGATGGTAAGTAGGCGGTCTCCGATCGGTTACAGGACTCACTCATCCCGTTGTGCCTTGGGGATATCTCTCAAGCCCCGCCAGCAGCCGCAAGGCAGCATAGGATATAGGCAGAATAACATGAACGACAAAGACAAAGGAGACCGGAATGGCCATTTCTGGCTTATTAGCCGTCATCAACCAGCCATACCCCACCGCAGGCGCTGTGGCACCCAAGGCTTGAACTCACGACCTGTTGGGCAGAAGTCTAACGCTGTACCCACTAAGCCACAAGCTCGTTGTCTTGCCAGTTTTGATCGGCAAAATTAACGATGGGAATTAGGCGCTCTCCGATCAGTTACAGGACTCACTCGTCCCGTTGTTCCTTGGGGCTATCTCTCAAGCTTTCGCCAGCAGCCGTATGGCAGCTAAGGATATAGGCAGAATAACCTGACCGACAAAGACAAAGGGAGCCTGGAATGGCCATTTCTGGCTTATTAGCCGTCATCAACCAGCCATACCCAACCCCAGGCGCGGTGGCGCCTAAGGCTTGAACTCACGACCTTTTGCGCAGAAGTCTAACGTTCTACCCACTGCGCCACGAGCTCGTTGTCTTGCCGGTTTTGATCGGCAACATTAACTATGGTAGTAGGTGCTCTCCGATCGGTTACAGGACTCACTCGTCCCGTTGTGCTTTGGGGCTATCTCTCAAGCTTCGCCAGCAGCCGCAAGGCAGCATAGGATATAGGCAGAATAACATGACCGAAAAAGACAAAGGAGACCGGAATGGCCATTTCTGGCTTATTAGCCGTCATCAACCAGCCATACCCAACCCCAGGCGCTGCGGCACCCAAGGCTTGAACTCACGACCTGTTGGGCAGAAGTCTAACGCTCTACCCACTGCCCCACGAAGCTCGTTGTCTTGCCGAGTTTTTGATCGGCAAAATTAACGATGGTAAGTAGGCGGTCTCCGATCGGTTACAGGACTCACTCAACCCGTTGTGCCTTTGGGGCTATCTCTCAAGCTCCCGCCAGCAGCCGCAAGTGCAGCTAAGGATATAGGCAGAATAACATGACCGACAAGGACAAGGGAGACTGGAATGGCCATTTCTGGCTTATTAGCCGTCATCACCCAGCCATACCCAACCCCAGGGGCTGTGGCACACAAGGCTTGAACTCACGACCTGTTGGGCCAGAAGTCAAAACGCTCTACCCACTGCGCCACAAGCTCGTTGTCTTGCCGGGTTTTGATCAGCAACATTAAACTATGGTAAGTAGGCGCTCTCCGATCGGTTACAGGACTCACTCGTCCCGTTGTGCTTTGGGGCTATCTCTCAAGCTTCGCCAGCAGCCGTAAGGCAGCTTAGGATATAGGCAGAATAACCTGACCGACAAAGACAAAGGGAGCCTGGAATGGCCATTTCTGGCTTATTAGCCGTCATCAACCAGCCATACCCAACCGCAGGCGCTGCAGCACCCAAAGGCTTGAAATCACGACCTGTTTGGGCAGAAGTCTAATGCTCTACCCACTGCGCCACGAGGTCGTTTGTCTTGCCGGTTTTGATCGGGCAAATATTAACCCATGGTAAGTAGGCGCTTTCCGATCGGTTACAGGACTCACTAGTCCCATTTGCCTTGGGGCTATCTCTCAAGCCCCGCCAGCAGCCGCAAGGCAGCTAAGGAATAAGGCAGAATAACATGACCGACAAAGACAAAGGGAGACTGCAATGGCCATTACTTGCTTATTAGCCGTCATCAACCAGCCATACACAAGCCCAGGCGCTGCGGCACCCAAGGCTTGAACTCACGACCTGTTGGGAAGAAGTCTATTGCTCTACCCACTGCGCCACAAGCTCGTTGTCTTGCCAGTTTTGATCGGCAACATTAACTATAATAAGTAGGCGCTCTTCGATCGGTTACAGGACTCACTCGTCCCGTTTTGCCTTAGGGCTATCTCTCAAGCCCCGCCAGCAGCCGCAATGTAGCTTAGGATATAGGCAGAATAACATGACCGACAAAGACAAGGGAGACTTCAATGGCCATTTCTGGCTTATGAGCCGTCATCGACCAGCCATACCCAACCCCAGGCGCTGCGGCACCCAAGGCTTGAACTCACGACCTGTTGGGCAGAAGTCTAACGCTCTACCATCTGCGCCACAAGCTCGTTGTCTTGCCGAGTTTTTGTTCGGGCAAAATATTAACTGATGGTAAGTAGGCGGTCTCCGATCGGTTACAGGACTCACTCGTCCCGTTGTGCCTTGGGGATATCTCTCAAAGCTCCCGCCAGCAGCACGCAAGGCAGCTAAGGATATAGGCAGAATAACATGACCGACAAAAGACAAAGGGAGACTGGAATGGCCATTTCTGGCTTATTAGCCGTCATCACCCAGCCATACCCAACCCCAGGCGCTGTGGCACCCAAGGCTTTGAACTCACGACCTGTTGGGCAGAGGTCTAACACTCTACCCACTGCGCCACAAGCTCGTTGTCTTGCCGGTTTTGATCGGCAAACATTAACGATGGTAAGTAGGCGCTCTCCGATCGGTTACAGGACTCACTCGTCCCGTTGTGCCTTGGGGCTATCTCTCAAGCTCCCGCCAGCAGCCGCAAGGCAGCTGAGGATATAGGCAGAATAACATGACCGACAAAAGACAAAGGGAGACTGAAATGGCCATTTCTGGCTTATTAGCCGTCATCAACCAGCCATACCCAACCCCAGGCGCTGTGGCACCCAAGGCTTGAACTCACGACCTGTTGGGCAGAAGTCTATTGCTCTACCCACTGCGCCACAAGCTCGTTTTCTTGCCAGTTTTGATCGGCAACATTAACTATGGTAAGTAGGCGCTCTCCGATCGGTTACAGGACTCACTCGTCCCCGTTGTGCCTTTGGGGCTATCTCTCAAGCTCCCGCCAGCAGCCGCAAGGCAGCTAAGGATATAGGCAGAATAACATGACCGACAAAGACAAAGGAAGACTGGAATGGCCATTTCTGGCTTATTAGCCGTCATCAACCCAGCCATACCCAACCCCAGGGGCTGTGGCACACATGGCTTGAACTCACGACCTGTTGGGCAGAAGTCAAACGCTCTACCCACAGCGCCACAAGCTCGTTGTCTTGCCGGGTTTGATCAGCAACATTAACATTGGTAAGAAGGCGCTCACCGATCGGTTAAAGGACTCAGTCGTCCCATTGTTCCTTTGGGCTATCTTTCAAGCTTCGCCAGCAGCCGTAAGGCAGCTTAGGATATAGGCAGAATAACCTGACCGACAAAGAAAAGGGAGCCTGGAATGGCCATTTCTGGCTTATTAGCCGTCATCAACCAGCCATACCCAACCGCAGGCCTGCAGCACCAAAGGCTTGAAATCACGACCTGTCTGGCAGAAGTCTATTGCTCTACCCACTGCGCCACGAGGTCTTTGACTTGCCGGTTTTGATCGGGAATATTCCTTATGGTAAGTAGGCGCTTTCCGATCGGTTACAGGACTCACTCGTCCCATTGTGCCTTGGGGCTATCTCTCAAGCCCCGCCAGCAGCCGCAAGGCAGCTAAGGAATAAGGCAGAATAACATGACCGACAAAGA
>WEDG01008290.1:0-137201 GCA_017591395.1 Schistocephalus solidus
AATGAGTCAACTAAGTCTAATTAGTTGGTAGACCCTACACTGGAATAGACTGCGCTCGCATCTGATTGGAAGTACTTATCCCTTTCAATCGACCGCAGACGTTTCTACCTCTGTCAAATGAATACTCTCGAATGTCAATAACAGACTTGTCTTTACTCTTAACATTCTTACCTGATACATTCATCCCCATTCTGTAAAACTGTTTTAACTTCAAATTTTGCTATATCTGAACTTTGGAAAACAGTTTTTTACTTAAAACAAACTCTTCATTTCGAACACTGCTTTTTAAGCAATCAAACAAACCAAAGCGAAAGTGGTTATTGAAAAAAGGAGTTTGTCTTTAGGTTTTTTCCTGTGTTCTAAGCGATTTGACGGCGCCCAAGCAGTTCCAAATCAATAAACCTATTTAATATCCCCTCTGTATTGCCTATATGAGAAAGGAAAAATGTTTTAGTCTTTCTAGTTGGCCCTCATAGGGTAGGCATTCCAATCCGCCGACTATTTTCGTCGCCATCCATTGAACTTTCTCCAGCAGAGCGTAGTCATGTTTCGTCCAAGTGTACTACGCCTTAACAAAATATTCCAACACCGGCTGGATAAATGTTCCAAACATGCGCCCAAAATGCTCTACGTTGAAATAACGAAGGATCTCCGGATTGCGCCTAAGATACACATAACCTTCTTTGCTATATTCGCACAGTGCGATGATGGTTTGAGAGTGGGTGTTATCCATATACCAATGTCGTTTAGAAAATTGCCCTCCTGGAGTTGGTGACCACAGATGAAGTTCTGATATTCAAACTTAATCATCCATCAGGAACGAGACCGCAGTCGGATTATTTGGTATTTGTTAAAATTAAGGTTCAGCAGTCACTTGTCACACCATTTTTGCAAGCGATACATTCATCCACATTCTGTAAAACTGATTTAACTTCAAAAAATTTAGCTATTTCTAAAGCCTTGGAAAACAGGTTTTTTACTTAAAACAAACTCTTCATTTCTAACACTGCTTTTTAAGCAAACAAACAAACCAAATCAAAAGTGGTTAATGAAAAGAGGAGTTTGTTTTAGGTTTTTTCCTGTGTTCTAAAGATTTGACGGCACCCAAGCTGCGTCAAATCAATAAACTATTAATTTGTTGTAATTTCCGCGCATTCTCAGGTTTTGCAATCGAATTCCATAACTTAAGATCGTCAGGGAACATAACCTTCTCGCATGTCAGATAATCGCAGATAACCGCAGCCAGAAGGTTGACAGGTTGGTGGAATAATTGAGTATGTGAAAGAGGTGCTAATAGTGTCCGACAAGGCGAGCAAGTTTACGTGCCGCACGGAAGCCATATGGTTGAACATCAAGGCTCTTGGCTCTCCATGTCTGGATTTCCTCATTGTCTATCGGCCACCTAGGATAGACCGAGTTGCAGACACCACTTGTTGGAAAAATTAGAAAATTTTTCCAGTCGACCTAATGTCATGATTATGGGTAACTTTAACGACCCAGGAATTAACTGGAGAACTGTTCAATCAAAACGCAAAGAAATCGACTTTTGATTATGTTTTTCTGCAAAATACCTTGATCATGTGGTGCTTATGTGGGACTTCTCCTTATTCTCCGTTGCGCCTGCTATAGAGGAAAAACGGCGTAACGTCTGGCGAGGTAACTTTTATCAGATATGGGCAGATTTAACAGACATCAACTGGACCTCAATGTTTTCGAGCACCGTGCACGAAAATTGGGAGTCCTTCCGAAATGTTCTTCTGCAACTTATGGACAACCACTGCCCACTAAAGAGTTTTCATCACAGCAAGCGTCCTGGGTAACTAGACAGCAACTTAAAAATGGAAATTCACAAGAAGCAATAGTTGTGGAGAAAATATTGTGAGTCTAATCACGTCGCATATTTTAATAAGTATAAAACACAGATAAACAAACTGAAAAGCCTTATCCTTAAAATGCGAAGAGAATTCGAGAAGACTTTGCTTCAAAAGGCTACGCAGAATCCAAAGTTATTCTACAGTTATCTCCGCAGATGTACAAGGAAAAGGGCATTAAATACCGCTGATGAAGACTGGCGTGGGCGTCGAAATTTCTTAAAACAGGGAAAAAGCCAAGTTATTTTCACATTTCTACCGCTCAGTCTTCACAAACTAGGCAAGGTTCCTTCGTCCCTCAGTGGATCAGAACTGCCTCGAAAGAGTACAGAGGAAAGCCACAAAAATGGTTAGGAGTCAAAGCTCCTTGCCATATCCAACCCGCCTAAAGAATCTTAATCTGTTGCTTTTGAGTTATAGGCAAATGCGTGGTGAACTCCTGCAGACATTCCGCATTTTTAAGGAATTGAATTGTTGCCTGGAGTTCTCGGACTTCTTTGAATTTGTCACCACGACCCATCTCCGAGGTCACCCATTGAAACTGCGCGTCCAGCAGGTGACAGTGGGTGTGCGCAAGTTACCCTTCTCTGCCAGAGTGGTTAAACCATGGAATGCCCTCCCTGAAGACGTTGTGATGGCACAATTGCTGGAAAGTTTTAAAAGGAACCTTGACAGTTACATGTTCCAAAACAAGCCTAATCGATTAGGAATTTACCTTTCCCTCGAGTGTCACGCAAAACTTGTCATATTTTAGGACCGCCTTTTGTATCTTTGCAACGCACACGGTTTCTCTGTATACCGCACTTAATTTTACGTTACAAATAGGGAACTCAAAGGCCCATGCCTATTTCACTCAATAAATTGAATTGAATGGCTTCAGACGGATTCGCTCTTTTCTTTCCAGTGTATTGCTCTCGATAGAGCAGTTGACTCATGCATTGGATGAAGTTGGTAGGGTTGACGTCATCTACATTGGTTTCAAGAAGGCGTTTGACAGTGTTCCACAAAACGTCTGATCTATAAATTATCTGAAATTGGAATAAGAGGAATGCTGCTGACTTGGATTGCAGATTTTCTTGTAGCAAGATTTCAAACTGTGTGCATCGATACCTCGAAGTCAACACCTACTCCAGTTCTAAGTGGTGTCCACCATGGCTCGGTCTTAGGACCACTACTCTTCTTAGTCTATATCAACGGCTGCGTTGAAGACCTGGGTTGCAGCGCTGTCATGTTTGCAGACGATTTTAAATTGTGGAGGGTCATCAGATCGGATGCCGATAGGAACGCAGTCCAAGAGAGTCTTTACCATCTTAGCAGATTGTCTGCTCGTTGGCTCTTACATTTTAATAATAATAATAATAATAATAGTTGTATTTAATACCGGTTTACAGGCATTGTCAGATGAAATATTCAGTGGGTAGAGGCTGGCAGTGAAAAAAACTCCTGAATATATATCATTATAAGTGTTTTCACTATTTTCATGTTATTCATGAGAAAAAACTGCCGCCTGTAAGGATGATAGCAATTCAGATCAGGAAAGGGCTAACACAATTGCAGTCTGTATGCAGTCTCTCTGTCTTTGCTAGGAACCGGGATTCTACCTCAGGCAAGAAAGCATCCGTGTACGGTCGCTCACTGTCTGCCGAAGAAGTCAACGGGTGCAGGCTGCAGAGACGGTGCCGTATCCCTCAAGGTAACACCTGGGATCGAGTTCAGATGCCGCGCACTCCGTCGAACAGGAAAACCGATTCTACCGTGTCGGCGCCCAGAATTCTTGGAAACTGTTCTGAATGCAAAAAAACTAGTAATGGTAATCTTAAACAAAGAATAACTCCGTTGGACTTTTATATTATGGGGAAGTTTATTCCACATGGCCATGGCGTTTACCGAAAAGAACCGTCGATACTTAACTGTGCGAGCTAATGGAAGAAATAAAAAGACATTGCGATGACTGCTGCGCCGAGGATGGTCAAGCTGCCTCACAGTGATAATGGGATTAAATGTACGATTATTCAAAAGCTTAAACAGCAAAAATAGCCCCTTCTGCACTCGGCGAAACCATAAGGGATCAATGTTAACAAGCCCACAGCGTTCTTGATACGACAGATTACGGTACTCCAACGATAAAATTCTTTCATGAAGAAGTGTTGGACCGATTCTATTTTCTTCCGTTAGCTAGCGCGCAGAAGGCTAAATAGAAATGAGCAGTATTCCAGGCCAGGTCTAACGCACATTTTATAAAGGCGAAGTCTAATATCAATACTTTTAAAATTTCGGAGGATGAACCCGGCAGTTCTGCGTGCTTTGGAGACAATCAGGGCGCAATGCTCTGAAAGATTGAGACCGTTGGAATAGTGGGTATTGGGTGGTCCTAAGACTCCGTGCCAGAAAGACCAGTAAGGAGGATGATTCCCACCAATCCCATCTCAATGGGCAGCCTCTTTCTATTGTTGAGGAACGGAAGAACCTCGGTGTTCTAATAAACTCCATACTCAAACCATCTTCACAGTGTTTAAAGGCCGCTTAACGTGCAACACAAGTTTTATTTGCGCTCAGACGTGGATTTGTGCAGATTGATAAGGATCTATTCCAAAAATCCTACGGAGAATTTGTTCGATCGCATTTGGAATATGACGTCCAGGCCTGGCGTCAGTGGTTTAAGAAGGATTATCTACAGCTCGAACGAGTACAGGCGAAGGCTACGAAGATGGTTGTAGGTATTTGTACAATTTGCATGTTTGTATCTTTCTTATCCACCTAAATTATTATGATCGCTTGTTTTAATGTGCTAAATAAAACACAACAGCCAGCTTCAACTGGCATTTTGGACGTATTCTGTTTTCGCTGCTGCATGTCACCGATGCTCTCTTGCTTGTACTGATCTCTCTCAATTACTTGCTGTCAATTGCAACGATCGATCTGTATTTCTGGATTGCATTCTTCCAATCGCCGTCTCAATTGAACTCCTGACTCTGCTCTTCATCCTTGATGTATAGCTTTCTGTATCTAGTTAGAGTTCATTACAATCCTCAACAACACTCGCTATCTAGAAGCTGCGTTTTTCGTGAGTCTGCATTTTAAAAATCCTCTGACATTATTGCCGTCCTTTTATCGTTTACAGTTTAGACACAATTCGCCACTTAGCGTTAATTTATTTTGTACACCTTGGTTCTTAGCAGTTTGACCTGCGTCTACACTACATGGTCAAGAATCTTAGTCTTCTGCCTTACAAAACCAGACAAGTTGAACTTGATTTGTTTCCTCTCAATTACAGGCAACTACGCGGTGATCTCATCCAAACCTACCGGATTATCAGAGGCCGCGAGTGTGCCCTAGAATTTGCTGACTTCTTTGAATTGGCTGAGACGGAACATCTGCGGGGTCATCACTTTAAACTGCAGAGGAAATTGGTCCACATGGACGTCCGTTGGAACACCTTTACGCAGAGGGTCATTGGTGCATGGAAAGGACTCCCTGATATGGTGGTCCTTTCAGAAACCTTTGACACATTAAAATGCAAACTGGATACCCATTTGCTTAGAAAATATTGTACATATAATGAAACTTGTGCCAGTAGTGGCAGCTTATGTCTTGCCCACACATATCGATAACCTTACGTTTTCATTTGTCAGAGTTATTGCTGTAAAGGTTTATTCTTTTGTCATTTTTGAATGTGAATAGGGAGCTCAAGAGCAAAAGCCTAATTCCCTCAATAAAGGGACTTAAAGACTTGATGAATTTTTACTTGATGCACATATATTTAGTCGACAGCATTGATCGATATACTAAAACTGCTATCGCCCTGTTAATTTTGCATATTTTGCTAGCGTCGATCTGTAAATACGGTTTTTAAAGACTTTGCCAATCTCCATTATATAAACTGAATTATTATGATAAGAATTATGGCAAAATTGAGAAAAAGGCATTAGCCATCGTCTTTGCCATCAAGATGTTCCTTAAGTTGTTAAATTTCATAATTTCACTTCGATGACGGAACATTAACCATTTTTGTCAATATTAGGTTCGAAGAAGGGCATTGTGGTCTTCTCAGCCAGCTCTTTTAAACGATGGGCAAACCATTCTACTCAGTTACGATTTTGATATCCAATAATTCTGCACTACCGATTTTGACCAGGCTGACACCCTTTACCGCCTTATCTGCAATCATCATGAACCGAGGATGACGCCATGATTGCTGCGATATCGACTGAGGCCGATGTGCGCTGTCAGATTTAAGATGCAATACAAGGCATACCTTAAAAAAGGATCTTCAAGCCTTCGCTCAGTGGTGTCGCACACAGCGCTTTTCGCTTTCTTGGCACAAGTGATCCGTTATGGTTAGTGGTGACAACCATCAGCCTCATCTAAGCATACATGGTCATGACCTAAATGTGCCTGGGGTTATAAAGGCTCTGGGCATATAATATTCTAGTTGTCTTAATCTGCCAGAGTACTGCGCCCTGATTGTCTCGAAAGCACGCCAAACCACTGGGTTTATTCTCAGAAATTTAAAACTGTCAATATTAGGACCAGCCTTTATAAAATGCATGTCAGACCTAGTCTGGAATACATTAGAATTTAGAATTTATATTTGGTGAGCACCGGCAAGGCACTGTCTAAGCAAACATTAGTAACGAAATAAAGTTATGATAATGTATGCAGATAAAATGTACATATACTTAATAATGTAGACATAACTTGTCCTGCTATGTCAAAAGTTAGCGATGTTTTGAAATTAATGGTTAAGTAGAAAAAAATAGGCAGGAAGCAGAGTTCAATAGGCCTTCAGTTTTAAATAGAAGGTAGGATAAAAAAACTGCTAAGGAAAAACGGTAAGGTGGTAGAGTAGGGTAATACTGCAGTAGCAATTCAGAATGAGATGATGAAACGTCGAGAGGATTCGTTCTTGATCACTTAGGCGTATGAAACAAAATCTCAGGAAAATGCGTCAGTGAACTTAAGTCCTCAGCATCTTAGGATCCAGAGTTGAATTCTGATGATGGTTAGTATCCAAAGAAACGGTAGCATTTTAGAATGTGGACCACCGAATGTGTACGTCCGAATGACTTCATCGTTTGGATGACTGGTGATATAAGGAGACATCATAGTTCATGGGCGACTCGAGGTAGCAAAAATATAATTTCAAGAGGGTCAGTTAAATTCCCCAATGTCCTTTCTCCGAGGCATGGGGAAAGCTACCGGGAAAAGATGAGGAAAATAAAAGGTTAATAGAATCAGTGTTAAAATAGATTTGCAGTCTTCGATTGAATGCAGATAGACTAGTTAACGACCTAATTTCAATTGGCAAGTTATTCTAAAGAAAACTATACCTAGAAGCAAAGAAGAGAGAGCGTTTACACATGAAGGATGCAGGGGGAGGTATAATTTAGTGCATAATTTCTTAGGTTATACGGAAGACTAACGGGAATAATGACAGAAAGCTTGGGGAGAGTTAAACTATTATTTAGTCGGAAAAGGAGACAAAAGCCTGCTTCAAGTCTCCTGACCCAAAGAAATTTAAGCTTCATTGGCCGGCATCTTGCTGGGTAGGAAGTAGTTGAAAATGTCGGAAATAGTATTTATTTGTGAAATGTCTTTGGACATTTTCAATTTTTGCACGGCTAGATTCGTTCAGTAAACCGAAGAAAGGACAGCAAAATTCAAGAATGGAAAGTACAAACATACGATAAAGTCTTAATTTAATTTCAGGAAGGTAGAAATTATAAGAAATAAAGCCGCAAATCAGAACAGCTTTTGCCGTAAATCTATCGGCATGAGGCGAAACATCTAATTCTTTGGTGCAGCTGAAGCTCAAGTCCTTGATGGAGGAACATTTAATCATAGGGCAACCTTCAAAATTAAGAGGTTGCGGCAGCCTTACAGGTCCAATACTCATGTAGCGACACTTATTAGGTGAGAACTCCATTAGCCATGTGGAGCTCCAGGCCGAAAGAGCATCGAAGTCTGAATGAATTTGTTCTAGGCACCGTTCGGTCGTAGATTTAGAGAAGGAATACACGCATTTGAGGTCATCACCATAAATAAAAGATTGAGAATGTTTAACTACGATGAAATATCATTTATATACAGTAAGAACAACAAAGGACCTAATACAGTACCTTGAAGGACACCACTAACAATCGGGGTAGCACTTGAGTATGAGGACCCTTCTAAAACTTTGTGTTTTCGATCATTTAGGTATGATCTAATAAAACCAGTAAGGGGACTATGAACTCCTATAGCTTCTAGTTTAGTTAGAAGTCGTTTATGAGGCACTAAATCGAATGCCTTACTAAGATAAATATAGATAACTACTACAGATAGATGATCATTACGAAGAGAGGTTAGTAGATTTAGAAAGACATGTGGCAGGTTTCACAAGAGCGGTCCGGTAAGAAGCCGTGTTGGAAAAAGTTGATAATTTGATTGGTTATGCAAAAATCCGTGATTTGTTTTGCAATTAGTTTTTCGAAGGGTTCAGCAAGAGAGGGCGTATTATGAACACCGCGATAGTCATGACTGTCCGAGCGGGAACCAGATTTAAAAACTGGTATTATAATAGAAGTTTTCCAATAATCGGGGTAGAAACCATTTTCAAGATATACTGAGAATAATTTTCTTAGTAAAGGTGGAAAATCCCTTAACTGTTTAATAAGTGAGTTTGGAATGTTATCCGTTCCAGCCGAATGTGAATTTTTTAGGTGAGATATTTCTTTTTGAATACATGAAGGCGAAAAATTAATAGTTGTTAGAAGCGAATTTGAAAGCAGAGGAATTGTGGGAGTGGGGCTAGTTTCAGTGGTAATGTGGCTGGCAAAAAACGAATTTAACAATTCTGCTTTGCCCAAGTCGTCTGTAACAACTTTTTTGTTACAGTCGAGTAAGAGCGGAGTTACATTCATACGCTAAGCCGTTGACCGAACATGGAATATTTGAGCAACAGATTTGGATGAATTGGCATCACTTAGTGCCCGAGACTCCCTACGCTTATCTCTCGCGAGCCTAATTTTCGATGCTAATTCAAATATTTGTGCAATCCTTAAATGAACTGACAAAAAGCTTTCAGATGAATCTTTAAGTTGTTTTCGTAATTTTTTAAGTCTGTTCTGGAGAAAATGCGGAAGATTAGAAGAAGCTGTATTTGAATTAAAAAGCTTAAACGGGATAAAAGCCTGGATTTTTTCTGTGAGGCTCTGCAATAGCTCACGAAAAAGTTTGGATCGTTGATTGCGAATATGCTATGCCCATCTAGAGTGATTACGAAATTATTTATTATTTCATGGTTTGTGTTAGCAAATTCGAGGTTATTGCATTTAACCTCAGGCTCCTTAAGAAGGCGGACTGGAAAAAAACAGTGAATTATTGCGTGATCACTTGTGAATAGATCACAATGGAAATTCATAAAGAGAGGGTGGACTTCATTTGTAAAAAATCAATCTAAAATGTTGTAATTTCTAGTAATTGATCTGACCATTTGGGACATGTTTGAACAGTTAATAGTATCAACCGATTTCTGATGTTTAGGTGGAGAGGAATTTGTCTGCCAGTCAATGTCTGGCAGATTTAAATCGCCTACGATAATTTTGACATCAAATTGAGTGTGCGCAACTTTTTCAAAGAGTTCACAGAGCTCACTTTCATTGCTAGAATAACACGGGTGATTATAGACACAGCCACTTACCGCTTTATATTGTGCGGGAGGATGACTGAAGCAAAGTATACATTTCCAGAAAAGGACGAAATGCTCAGCTGAAAAGGGAAATGTACAAAAGATGACTTAATATAAAGGAGGCAACCACCACGACGTTTTTCAGCGCGGTCTTGTCAGTACAAATTAAAATTATCTATAGCAAGCGTCGAGTCAGAAATAAGAGAGTGAGCCCAGGATTCAGTTATGCACAGCACATCTGGATCAAGCTCAAAGGCTACTGTCCTAAGCTCAGCCATCTTATTTAGAACTGATCTCGCATTGGGGGAAACTAAGCTGAGCGTATTCCTGAGCTGCAGGTTACGCTCATCAGTATTTATAAAAAAGGATAATTTGGTGACGGAGAAGCAAACTGGAAAGAAGAAACGAAAGGTGGGAAACAAATTGCTCTGGTTTACAATTTGTTGAAATCTTACTGGTAAGAGAACTGAGATTATTGTATAACGGCATATTTGGATGAAAACCATGGAAGGGAAGGTTATATTGTGGCGTAAGAAATAGAGGGGGTGGCAAAGAAATGAGATTTTGATGGGAAGTTAGCATAAATTGGCGGAAAATGTGCATTTGAAAAAGGAATGAATGATTTCGAAAAACTGGTAACATAATTAGAAGCGTTAATTATTTGGGAATTTTGGACAATTTTTGGGTTGGGAAAGATGCTAACGTTAGCGTTCGCAGCTATTGTAGATGCTGAGGGGTGAGCAGGTTTCCCATCGGTAATGACCTTACTGATTTTAATGCCTGAATTAGCCAATGATTCAGATTTACTAGGAGTTTTCTTCGGTTTAGTAGATTTGGCAGCTATAGCAGGCATGGTTTGCTTCGAATGAGAAAGAAGTGGCATTGACACAATTTCACTCAAACCAGGAACAAGGTTAATGGGTGAAGATTCAGCTGGAATTGAAATTCCTGTCGATCCGGTGGGCCGGTGGCTTGCATTAGCTAGAGGACAAACCCCTGAGATAACTTTTGGTATTGAAGGTGTAGACCAAGGCTTCTTGTTTTGCTAATGAGGGTGAAACCCGACGTTCCATTGGGGTTTTATCCCAACAGATAAACAATTTGTTTTTTTCCAATATTGAGCTGAGTGCTCATGATTATAGAAAATAAGTTCCACTTCAGTCTCCGAAAAATGTTTTGACCAGAATTGGCGAGTTTTTGCTACGGGAAGACAACCTTTTAGCTTCAGCGACTTTAAAGTTAAAGCCGCATGAGTAAAGGAAATGAAATGCAACGTCCAGGGGGATTTTCCTCTTGCGGACGTTTTTTAAAAGAAAATTGAAACTTCTCTTATGTCGGTCAATTGACTACAGTACTGACCATATTTATAAAAGGCTCTAGTTTCACGCATTGTTGAGAAGTGAGGGAAGACATCTTTCCCTCAGAAATGGTTCCGAGGATCGTGAAGAGAGAACCATATTTAGACATAAAGGTATTAAAGTTTTCCAGGGCGTCAAGGTCTAATTTCTTCATGCTTAAAGTGGGTTGCTCTAGTGGAAATTGGACGCGAAGAGGATATTTGCGTCTAAGCACTGACTGGGGTTTCATATTGATTTTAAAATATAAGTATTTTCAAATCGATAAAACGAAAGGAAAATTGTCACTAGGGACATTTTGCGGAATAAAAGATGTAATATTTCAAATATGTGTTTTGAGCAAGACACTGCAAACAAATATCTGCTAGGTAACGAGTTAAAATTAAAAATAAAATTAGCGAAGAGGCTATGCAGGATGAAAAATTGTAGCAACTGGTATACAAGTTACTGCAAATTATTCTTCGCTAGAAATAAGGTAAACTTACAAAATTTCAACTTTATTTATAGATTTAACCTTTAGATTCCGTCCTTTTGACGTAAATCTGCGAGAACTTTTATGAGGCTATGTAGGGTGAAAAAGTTTTAAAACCGTATATTTTTCCCTATTTAAATTGCAATAGCTGCAGGTGTGTGCAGTTGATTACGAGGTAGAAATCCATAAGTTGTCAAAAATTAAGCTAATATTTATTACAGGAAACGAAGAAATTGGTTTAAAATTCGAGAATTCACTTATCTTCAAAGTTGAACCAACCGCCTTCGACATTGACCTATTGAGCTCGTTGCTATTTAGCCTTCTGCACGCGAGTGAATGGAGGAAGATAGAATCAGTCCAGCATTTTGTTACTAAAAGAGTTTTCACTTAAGAGCACAGAAACCTGTCCTACCAAAAACGCTGTGAGCTTACAAGCCTCGACCCGTTGTGGCATCGTAGATTACAGAAGGGACTATTTTTACTGTTTAAACTTTTCAACAGTTTTGAGCTTTAACCGCCTTACATCCCTGAGGCAGCTCGACCACTCTCGGCGCAGCAATCATAGAGATGTATTCTTATTTCTTCCTTTGGCACGCACCGTTAGATACCGTCAGTTTTTTTCGGTAAATGCTATAGCAATCTGGAATAAACTACCCAGAATTATTAAAATTCAGCAAAACTATCCTTTGTTTACGAGAGCTGTCACTATTTTTTACATTAAGGACACCTTCCACGAATTTTGGGTGCTATTCTCTGGAAGCTCTCTTCCATTCTGATGTTGTACACGGACTCTGGAATCCGGTGCCCGACTCCATGATGAAGGCAATATTGCTGGCTCTGCAGTCCATAATCGGGTTATTCCTCAGTCGACAGCGGGCAACCGTTCACCGGCATACCTGCTGCCAGTACAGAATACCTGATCCACAACAATGAAGAGAGAAGTACTACACCGTGCATCTGTGTCAATACTTCCACGTCCTGAAATTTAATCCGTTCAATAAGCTGCAGTTTTTTCTCGTGAAAAAAAACTAAAAAGAACCATCAGGAGTTTTTTTCACTGTCAGCTCGACTCCCTACTGTATATCCCGTTTGACCTTGCCTGTAAACTGGCAATAAATAAAAAAATAATCAATACCTTTCACTACCTTTGACATCCAACGCACAACTGAACAGCACTCCGTTCTTCGCTAAGCAATCACCTACGTGCTGGCAAACAACTGCTCTCACTGGTGATCTTCGTCAACTTATCCCGTATCAAGCATGGCTATCTGTGGTTGATTCCTGCTTCAGGTTTGCGGACCGTGTGTTGATTCCTTTTTTACTTCGACCTGTTGTGCTACGCCAACTTAATGCTGCTCATCCTGGTACCAGTTGAATGAAGTCATCACTCACAGTTTTGTCTACTGGCAAGGTACTGAAAAGGACATAAGCAATCTCCATCTACGTTGTTCCCGTTGTCAACAAGCTGCCAAAATGCCATCTTTTCAACCGCCAGTGCAATGACAACTATCGGGGAGGCCTAAGTAACGCGTAGAAATTGGATCTCGCTGGACCATGTGATGATGCTTCATAGTTAATCGAAGCCGGCGTCTTCTTAAAATGCCCATGATTTCACCGTAGTATTAGCGGACATGTTGCCTGAGATTAAGTCATGTGCCCTCGTAGGTACCAAAAATAGACAAAAATGGCTTTTTCTGATTTCTTGGCCGTCAGCAGCCAACCGCACCCTAATCCATGTTTGCATGTGCATATGAAAGAATACCACTCCCGTAGAAGTGGGCAGATTTAGGTTCCGTTTATTCCAGTGTATTCGAGGGAAAACGGCTTACGTATTCGAACTTACTATTTGTGAAATAAATCGCAAAAATTATAAGCAATGAAAAGAAGTTACAGTCAAATGAATGAAGGTAAAGTTACGTAGTTAACTGGTTTTTTAGGTTTATTAGTCACATAGTCTTTGTGGTGCTTCAACATATGTATGTCAATCCGTCCTGCCCGTCCTTCTAAACAGTCGTACATTTAACCCCCTTACATCTCTGAGGCACCTCGACCACTCTCGGCGCACCAGTCATCGAGATGTATTTTTATTTCTTCCTTTGGCACGCACAGTTAGATACCGACAGTTTTTTCGGTAAACGCTATAGCAATCTGGAATAAGCTACCTAGAAGTATCGAAATTCAGCAAAGCTATCCCTTGTTTACGCGAACTGTCACTAGTTTTCTACATTCAGGACACCTTCCAAACCTTTTGGATGCTGACTCTGTGGAAGCGCTCTTCAGTTCTGATGGCGTTCACGGACTCTGAATCCTGTGCCGGACTTCATGCTGAGGGCAATATTGCTGGCTCTGCAGACCTCAATCGGCTTATTTCTCAGTCGACAGCGAACAACCGCTCGCCAAAATACCTGCTGGTGCAGAATACCGGATCCGTAACTCTGAATGGAGAAGTTCCTCACCGGGCACCTGTGTTAACGCGTCCCTGTCCTGAACTTTAATTACTCAATAAGCTGCAGTTTTTTCTCCTGAAAACACCTGAAACAACGATCAGGAGTTTTTTTCACTGTCAGCTTAACCCTCTACTGTATATATTTTTTTGACCTTGCCTGTAAACTAGCAATAAATAAATAAAATTAAATGTGTGAATGCCTCCACGGACTGGGATATTACAATCGCGTCAGGTAAATAATTCCACGGTCCCCACGACACGGTTGGAGAAAAAGTAATTCCTCGCATCCAATATTCCTTGGGGCATACATATTTTGAGTGGATACCCTCGTTTTTTACTCGTAATGGCAAGTTGGAAAATTCAATACGCAGGAGGGCACAATCCAAGCCACGTACAATACGGAAGGTTTGTACCAAGTCTCCACACAACTGCCTATAACTCAGAGGATAGAGCTGTAGGTTATTTAGGTGAATTTCATATGGCAGTTCACCTTGACCTCTTACTAATTTTTTGGCTCGCCGCTGCATCACTTCGAGAAGTTTTAATCCTGCTGGGTCCTCGGTCGCCAGGCCCGGATCCTATAATCAAGAGGTGGCCTTAAAAAGGTACCAAGAACTATAGAAAAGCAGTCTTTATCGAATACTTTAATAAGTTCGGAAAGATTCTTGGAAAACATCGTCACCGTCAATGCTGTTCATAGTAGATTTAGAAGTTCAATAAATCTCATGCCGTGAACGCCTTGGAACGCCTCTGGAATTAACCAGTCATTCCTGCACACTATATCAGGGTTTCTGGATGACATTGTTCGCCAATTTACATGCAGTCTAATTTTCTCGTTTCCACTCTGGCCTCGTTTAAGGTACTTTAAGGTTTTAAATAATTTCTGTTACTTTCAAATTCTCCGTTGAATGGTTCAATACATTCAGAGATATTTCTACTGATTGCTAAATTCTACCCCTTAAGTGACATCCTAAGAAACTTCAGACTGTTATTGATACATCTTGTTGATTGCTCCAGTTCAAAGGCAAGGAAGAGGTTGAACCAGTTTTTCCGAGTCTGCATCCTCCGACTCGAGTATTGGATTATTCTCTGGCCTCCTTTAACACATGAATATTTGAACGGTCATTTTCTGAATGTAACCGCGTTCAGCAAATTTTGCTCCCACCCAATTGCTGTTCGAGATTGCTCGGCCATAGCCAGAATGATTGATCTTAGTGCCACGAATTCCTTAAAGGGTTATTTATACAAGTGGACTAATTATCTTAAGGGTTATCAGAAACGGTGGTTTGTTCTGCAAAATGAACTTTTGTCTTATTACAGGTTTTTGTATTTTTTTCTAATTTTTTGATGTAGAAGTCAGGCCGAGGTCAGTCATACTTGTCGGGGGACCATCAACTTGGCAAACGCGAAGATTGTTTCTACTGGATCCACTACATTCGTTATATCAAATAGCAGTACACAAACCTTTCACCTGAAGGCTTCGAATGAAATTGAGCAAAAAAAGTGGGTTGCTGCTTTAACTATCGGAAAGGCAAAGGCTCTTGCGTTGGGTAAAAATGGTAATATTTCTGCGTATTTGACTTGCATATGCATATATCTATATGTGCACGTGTGTAAATTAATTTTAACATGCTCAATACTGAATAATTTTTGTAATAGCTGCCGTAGGATATATATTTTTGACCTGCTGTAGGTAAGCTAGAAAACAGTACCTGCACTTTAGTCCAATAAGGCAACTGCTAGCAATAGGTTAACTTACATTCTTGCGTCCAACAGAAAATATCCTTGTTGGAATGTCTGTTTATTTACCTCTAAAGAAGCCAAATGATCGTTTAAGTTCTATGCGTGCTCTACTTTTTGCCGCGCTTTGCTTTTTTTTCAACATCTCTAATTGATCTAGCCACATTTGCTCTATATGTAAATCTCATCGAATGTCGACTATCGAAATTTAAACTTCCGTTGGTTCTTTAGATTCGCTCGCGGGAAGACTAACACATTAATAGGCTTGTAGATTCAGAAATGCTTGAGATTTTTTTACCCCATCGATTGTTTTCCGTGTGTCGTACAACGTCATTGCCATGTGGAAAGGTTTGAATCTTCGTGGCGCATATTCTCTATCTTCTTAAGTTTGATAGTTACTTCATGCACTTCCCATAACTAACCTCCATTAGAAACGGCTCGGTGTTTACTTTAGAAAATTAGTGATGGGCGCATCCGTTTTCTTAATCGGTATCACGCATATACTGCGCTTCCGACTCTCACAAAGTACCTTTGCCAGAGGTGTAGTCTATAAGAATCCACCTGTTGTGTATTCTATATTACCTGATTCATCTGTGACCGTCCTGAAAGTGTATGAAACGTGGATCTTGTTTTGTTCGTGAAGAAACCTTAGACTTCCAAAAACTGTTCTTGGGGTTTTCAGATACTAGACTTCGTGATTTTAGAAGATTAGCATGTTCGGTTGTTTTAAAACTGTTTCTATTTATCTAAACTGAGTTTGCCCCATTTTATATAGCCCATCGCTTAAAATCAGCTCTCAACGCTTGCGAAAATACGGTCAATTCTAATAAGTATTTTCATCCTCGGAGTACTGCATGAATTCTTTGCTCGCTTGTAGCTCGTTACCAACTCATTGTATTGTCCAATGCTTATTAGTGGATTTCCGTGTTCTTAAAGATTATCCTAAGTGATCGATTGCCTATACGGTCACTGGCGGAAATTGCGGTCATATGTTTGAACGGTTCTTACTTTGACACTTCGTCCACGTCGTCCCCAAATAAGAAACTCGGTAGTACGATAGGTGTTGTAGCTCCTAAGACACCAAAATTCTGAAATTTGATTTCGAGTAGAATTGGAAACTTTAATGGGATTGTTATATTGAGTATCATACAGTATAATTCCAAGGTGTTACAGTCACACACGAATGTCGGCTTTTATGTGTACACCCTTCCAGTCGCCTACGAAAATCGAACTCATTAAAATGAATAATTAAGTATTCCGATGTTTTCCGTTGATTTTCGATGCCATCCATCCGAAGTATATTTTAAAGAAGACATGCACAAAGTACCATCTATTGGGTGCACTTTATGGTAACCTACGTCTGCTGCAAATTTTTAATTCGAAGGGTGTCGCAGTTTTAATAATTTTTTCTTATTTGAAGTTTCCTAGCTACATGCTGTACTCTGTATACTTGGGGAATATCACAGTTTTCTGCTATTGATAAACTGTCATACATATCTTCTAAAATTATGCAATGGATGTTGACCACGTTGTCTACTTCATAAGACGCATTAGTAAATCGACAGCTACGATGTGGCTTCGATAGACATTTTCCGGTCTTAAAGCCTCATACCACAGACCTTTTTAAATAAAAAACTTAGCAGACGTAATTAACCTAGCATGCAATGTTTGGATTTGTAAGAGCAACAAAAATTAATTGAAAAAACATCTTACGTAGGTAGTCTTTCTTGGAGATTGTGATTTTTGCTGGAGGCCTGAAAGGAGTGCATTCAGAAGCCCGCATCCTTTTTTGAATGTAATATCTTTCGTTCGAGCCACATGCTTCTGAGTATTGCAGCTCCACCTAAGTTCTTTTTCATGTAACCGAAGTCACTTAAAAATTTTGGTTAACGTTTACTGAGATACCCCCCCCCTCCACTATACTTTTCAGACTCTGGCAACCGAACGCATTATTAATACCAGTGTCGACTTTTGTTGAAATAGAATACGTTAGTATTTATCACTGCACTCCCCACTATGTATTTTTCGGGTTTTGTGATTTTAATTTCTTGTTATGAAAATGTTCAGCATATCGTTAGCAGAAGACGACACGACTTTCTTGTCCTCTGGGTACGAGCCGTTGAGTGTTTTCGAAAACCACTGTTACATGACGGACATAAAAAAATATTAAATCAATTTGCTTACCAACACTGCCTTGCGGTTAGTTATTTGAATCACCACATTAGAATAGAAAAGCCTGATGATGGGTTCGAGAGAAAATCCGAAACGTCAGGCCAATAAACACCATGTTCTATTGATCGCCTCTTCTTCCCAAAACCTGAATCTTCTACCCTAATGGCTGATAAGGACTCACCTTTATTCTAAATTCTCGAGTAACCTCACGACACAATGTCTGATTCAAGTTTTACGACCCATACCACTGCGTTCGCAGAGACCGACGTGCTCCGCTATCCCTGCCAAGTGATGTCGGCGAATAATGCGCTAGCTGATCTTTCAGTCAAGTGCAGACTCCTGGTACTAGGTTCTGGAATGTGCAAACGTTTCTCGATCTTTCTATCCAAACTCGGACAGTGTGCGTTCTTCGTAAATACAACGTTGAGCACTCCTAATTCGATAGGCAGCTCATTCCCTATCCTCTGCATCAGAGTTTTATCTATCCATTTGCAATGTCGCATGACCCATCTTCCCAATAAGGAAGCATTGATGCAGTACGAAGGTCGGGCAACAAGATGCTCGTAGAAAATAGCGCGGCCGTCTGTAAACCTAGTTTTGATGTCCTTATACCTATCCTCCGGAGGGAAGAAGTAGCATGGTATAATCTTCATTGACATCGCTTTAAAGGTCTTTGCTACTGTCATTACCAGGTCACTTCCTATTGTGCTTATACCTATGCTGTGCTTATACCTACCCTCGGGAGGGAAGAAGTAGCATGTTATAATCTTCATTGACATCGCTTTAAAGGTCTTTGCTACTGTCATTACCAGGTCACTTCCTATTGTGCTTATACCTATCCTCGGGAGGGAAGAAGTAGCATGGTATAATCTTCATTGACATCACTTTAAAGGTCTTTGCTACTGTCATTACTAGGTCACTTCCTATTGTAGGACTGTAAGAAAAGCCTCAACCACGACATCTTACGAGCTGAACGTGGGTTTACTGAGGAGATATTTACACTGAAACCTTTTTGAGTTGCACCGTGTCTATCAGCAGCCAACACCCGTCTATTTTTTCGACTTCGCCGCACATTTATTTTAGGTTCTTCTTAAGCTGCTGTGCCGGATTATAGGGGTAGAAGATATGACAGCAACACTAATAGCTATGATCACTGCTTACCATCGCTCCTCTAGTGCTCGAGTTCTAATCCATGACAATCTCTCAGCCGTTCGATATTTCGTGTGACGTTGGCAGGGCTTCATTCTGTCGCCTCTTCTGTTCAAGTACACCATCTCTGCATGGCTATACGCTGTGTTGACTGTTGATTTTGTATCCAGGCGCCGGCTGACTGATCTAAGATACGCTGGGGATATTGTCCTCTTAGGTACAAACTTTGATGAGCTATAGAACTTGATGTTACTGGTGAGTAAAGTTTGTCGTCTTGAAAAAGTAAACAGCGTTACCTACCTAGGGGCTATGCCGGTGGCAAATGAGGACAACAAGGATGGCATTATCTCTCGAATGGATACTGCTCGCAGTTCATTTGTAAGCCTTAAAAGTTGTTATGGGTCTGTTATCAAATTTGCATCGTCACAAATATCTGCATGTACCGGTCATCCGTCCGGTTGTTCCTACTGTATTATTGTAGGCAGTGGGCCGTGCGCTTAGAGGTGTTTTGATCACCATGACCTGGTGACAACCTCTCAAGTGACGTGCTTTTAAGTCCTTACACGCTGCGACAGCGTCGCTAGAATGTGTCAGGTCATAACCGAAGGACGGCTAATGTGGTTTTGTACATAATTCGACGTCCGCCTCCTGCATTTCATGTCGCTGCCCTTGCTCCGTCGTTGCTACTCACGTAGACGTATCGAAGTAAAGGTCAACGAAAGCCTATCTTTACTTATTCCGTCAAGATGTCGTGCTTTTCGGAATTTAATAGCTATTTTGATTTTCTGGTGGAGAGCGTGTGTCGAACTGTTCAGATCCGTTACCACAAATCATCATTCATAAAGAAGTAAACTTCACCACCTTAGCGAGACTAACTAGATTAAATATTATCGCAGCCCTAACAAGTATGTAATTTGAAAATTGGATAATCATTTGGACTTTTAACTTTCTAGGCCTTCGCTACTTTGTTACATGTTGTTTTGATCACTTTTTGTCCAGCCTTAACCACGTTCTTCTTTTATAGCTGTGTTGAGACGGTGTTGCAGGCAAATTCCGCGTTAAGTTTTTTTTAAAGAAGAAAATCTGAATAAGCAGCTAAAGTTTTTCACACATTATTCACAATGTTGTTGAGCCAATGGGTACCGCAAAACTACGACGTCACTTTTAGTGAACCTAAATATTTAAGTAAGCCCATCAGTTATTTGTTAGTCGTTACCGTAGCTAACACCCCAGTGAGACTTTTCCTGCTGGGGTCTCCCTACCTCTGTGTCTAATGCCCCATACAGTTGAGCTCTGATATATTTGTGCCAGACAGCGTAGGTCAAGACTTATTGGATGGCGATCAGCATTCGCCAACTTGCCATACCATTAGAACTTGTAAATTTCTTCAGCTTATCGATTTGCCAGATTGTTTTCCACCCACACCTAAAAATATAACCGTTGCAGTCTGTGACCGTCTGTTCGTCAAACCCGAGAACCCTCTCATTTCGGGTAACCTTTGATAAATATCCTTCATTTGTCTACAATCTGGGGACGTGCCGGTCGCTAGTAGGCAGGCTAACAGACAGATAATGTATTTCCGGGGTTCCCATAGTCCTCTAGGCACAGGCGCAGTATACTGAAACATTTATCAACAATGTCACCGAAGTGGGTTAAGGTTCTTGTACCGCACATCAGAAGGGTATTCTCCTGTTGCGTTAAAGGCCTTGAACTTGTACGAGGCTGAGAAGAACTAGACGCGATCGCTGGGACAAGAACCTAATTCGCCTGAAGTTTTGCATTCCAGGTCGAACCAATCTTTAGAGCCAGAATCAGATACGGGTGAGACTCCTATTTGGGTGACCCCATCGACCTTATCTCGGATTTTAACGGGTCGTAATGCACATGACACAAAACAAACATGCAATAAACAATCAATTTAGGACGTTCGTCGCCGCTCGCAAGATCGGTCTTTTGATTTCCGGATCAGACTTCTGCAATCATAAGCTACTAATTGACACCAACTGCCGAACAGTATTCTGTGTGCTATAAATCAAAGTACTACATATGAAAAAACTTCATAAATACAACTTACCGCCTACGTTCCCTAGTGTGATGTGGGAAATCATCTTTATATATTTCCTGACCCAGCTGCCATTGTATGTCAAGAGAGGGGACGATCTCGTTTCATATGAAAGTCCTGCCTGGAACCGTAAGCCATTTAAGTAAAACTGTTGCCAGGCTTGTCACGTTGCGTGTGTCCACCACTTTGTACGCAGTGTATGCCAACAGTCAAAATCACAGCTGTAGCAAAATAAGCGTTGCACGAATGTTTTTAATGTCCTTATTTCGTAAACTGTTTTTAACCAAAAGGACACACATGCTATGTTCCTTGGTTGTTTAGCTATCATCATATCCCTTTTTACTGGTAAATTTGCTCATTATTAGCCAGATGCATGTTTTGTCCTCCATTAACCTTGCAGCTTGTGTATCTACAGAATTTTGAAGCATTTTTTCTCGGTATCAATTTAAAGCAAGCGAATAGAGCAGGGTTTATTGAACCGAACAAAGTGCGCGACAGCTCATCAACTGCATCCTGTCGCTGCATAACATAAATAACGAATAAGAGAATACAGGAACTTTGAATTCGTTCAGAAAAATCGATGCAAAAGAGCAAGGGCAGTGGTTTATGCCGTAAGGCTAATCAATAAAGTATGTAACTTAAAACGTTATGATACGGATAAGTTTGTGAAAGGACAAAGTAAATGTAAATGTGTAAATCAAGGAGCTAAAGGTTACCACGGAAAATTTAGACTGACCACATGCTCCAACTGCTTACACAGGTCCGGTTTCAACCGCCGAAGATATTCCGCTTACAGGTAGCGCAATGTACGTGTTGTTCGTGCCCGAACAAGTACACGGACTGATTTTTTTTGGGTTCAACGGAGTGATCGGTATCAAGCAAGTGTTTCTTAATATAAGAAAGTTGGATTTTGTCTTCCTGCTTAGCTCGGAAGGATGTTTTTAGGTCAACGGAGTGACCGGTATCAAGCAAGTGTTTCTTTATATAAGAAAGTTTGATTTTGTCTTCCTGCTTTAGAAGCCACCTGGGCAGGTGCTCAATGGACCTGGCTGCCAATTGTCTTTGCATTCACCCAATGTACTTGCATCCAAAAGTACATGTGAATGCTTAAACACAATTTGAAGTGGCGTGCACGGGCAAGGCATCGTTAGCTCGTGGGATAGGCGGGGGATTAGTAGGAGTGCAACATATGAGTTCGGCAGCATTGTATGTCCTTTCAATGGTGCATCGCAGCCGTCGTCTGATAGTTTTTAGAATGTTGTCACCCTTAAAGGACAACGATATAAAAACGGGCTTTATCGGAACTGAATGTTCCATCGATGTTGGCCGTAGAGGTTTGCCATGCATGTCAATGAAATGTGCTGGATATCCTCGCTTAAGTAAAGTTGCTTTAAGGCCGGCTATTTCTGCATTCATTCTGCCTTATTTATGTCTCGAGCAATAGTGAATTCATCCTCTACGTATCTTCGGTAAAATGTGATCATGTTCAATTTGGACGATAATTTTTCTTCCAGATCTCCAATAAAGATGTAAGCAAAGGTCGGACCTATTGGACTTCCCATTGCTACATCGTCGATTTGTCTATATAATTGGCCGTTCTTGGTGCACACTTTAATACTTGCCGTAATATTTCAGGTGAAAGACGAGTTTCAGAAGCATGAGAACAAATAAAGTCTATTTGTTTCGTCCAATGGTACGTTAGTAAATAGCGATTTAACGTCCAGGGAGATCGTGTATTCGGTAGAAACCATTTGATACCTGATTTCTTCAATGAATTGAAAACTGTCTTTTAGTCGAGCACCTACAACTGGCTCTAATTATTTGGCTAGCCATTGTGCTAATCTGTGATACGGTGAATTATACATGGAAAGAATCGGTCTTAGAGGTATATCTTTTTTATGTATTTTTGGTAATCCTTATAATCTAGGAATGTGTGTACCCCTTGGTTTTAGGACTATCGCTGTTTTGGAATCCATTAAATTATTATCCAGCAAATGCTTAATTGTTTTCCAAGCGGAGTCTTCCAATACCTTGGTTTCTTCTTTCCCTTGCGTTTCTAAACGAAATTTGTGCCGATCATTTAAAGTAACTTCCATTTTCGTTACATAGTCGCTGCGTTATAGAATGAGAACCGCATGCCCTTTGCCCGGTTTAGAAATTATTATTTGTTTGTGATGGCTCATTGCGGATAGGGCAACCATATGTTCTTTAGTTACAGATGTACGTTGCGTTATTGGGGCTCTTCGGTACTGGTGCGAAATGTCTACAAATTTTACTTTCAAACGACCCACGCGTCAGTGGATCCGGGTATTAACTCGGATAGTTGAAAATGCAAGTCCTCAAATTGGGCTTCAATTTCAACTGGGTTAATTCTTTTGTTCGGCACACAGAAATCCAGTCCCAACGATAGAGCCTCTGTTTGGAGAAGTTTACCGTCAGATATATTAAGAATAAGTTCATCTGTGTTCCGAGGAAAAATATCGTCGGTAGGTTTCTTACGTATTGACTTTAATAAATTAAAGTGAACTTATTCTGTGGTTTTCTTTTTTTATGATTTATGCATGTTTCATGAACCTAGACAAACATATAAACTTATCTTATCTTATCGAGGACATGTTTCGTCTGATGCAGGTGGGTCTTGTTGTAGCCAACCACATCAACCGAGTCCTCTATTTTTGATTTTGCAAGATAGTCAGGGTTTATTCAATGTTAGACGTAAGTTCCCTCGATGAAGGACCTTTTAAACCTCAACTGTATATTCCTTGCTGTTTATGCAGTTCGTCAGAAAATCAATTCGTGTATTTTCTTTCGTTATTCGGCATTGCAATTTACAAAAGCTTTTCCAGAGACTTAATAATCTCCATGGGGAGCTGCTGTTTCAGACATTTGAAGCATTTTCCCCCGTATGAATTTAAAGCAAGCAAATAGTGCAGGATTTATTGAACCGAACAAAGTGCGCAACAGCTCATCAACTGCATCCTGTCGCTGCATAACATAAATAACGAATGAGAGAATATAGGAACTTTGAATTCGTATAGAAAAATCGATGCAAAAGAGCAAGGGCAGTGGTTTAGTGGCGTAAGGCTAATCAATAAAATAAGTAACTTAAAAGTTTATGATACGGATAAGTTAGGGAAAGGACAAAGTAAAGGGAAATGTGTAAATCAAGGAGCTAAGGTTACCACGGAAGATTTAGACTGACCACATGCTCCAACTGGTTACACAGGTCTGGTTTCAACCGCCGAAGATAGTCCGCTTCCAGGTACGTGTTGTTCGTGCCCGAACAAGTGCTCCGAATGATGTTTTAGGGTCAACGGGGTGACCAGTATCAAGCGATGCACCATTGAAAGGACATACAATGCTGCCAAACTTCAAATTGTTTAAGCATTCACATGCACTTGTGGATGCAAGTACATTGGGCGAACGCAAAGACAATTGGCAGCCAGGTCCATTGAGCACCTGCCCAGGTGGCTTCTAAAGCAGGAAGACAAAATCCAACTTTCTTATATAAAGAAACACTTGCTTGATACCGGTCACTCCGTTGACCTAAAAACATCCTTCCGAGCTAAGCAGGAAGACAAAATCCAACTTTCTTATATTAAGAAACACTTGCTTGATACCGGTCACTCCGTTGAACCCAAAAAAATCAGTCCGTGTACTTGTTCGGGCACGAACAACACGTAAATTGCGCTACCTGTAAGCGGACTATCTTCGGCGGTTGAAACCGGACCTGTGTAACCAGTTGGAGCATGTGGTCAGTCTAAATCTTCCGTGGTAACCTTTAGCTCCTTGATTTACACATTTACATTTACTTTGTCCTTTCACAAACTTATCCGTATCATAAACTTTTAAGTTACTTATTTTATTGATTAGCCTTACGCCACTAAACAACTGCCCTTGCTCTTTTGCATCGATTTTTCTGTACGAATTCAAAGTTCCTGTATTCTCTTATTCGTTATTTATGTTATGCAGCGACAGGATGCAGTTGATGAGCTGTTGCGCACTTTGTTCGGTTCAATAAACCCTGCTCTATTCGCTTTCTTTAAATATCTACAGAATAAAGAATCTGAGTTGTCCTTAAATTAAACACATTGTTTTTATGAGACGTCAAAACCGCCGAACTTTTTTATATCTAAGTGCCACTCACAAATTGGCATATAATTACATGGTGGTATTTAATCGCCGCCAAACAACTTTTAAACTTCTTCAGACGCTAAAAAAATTCGTTAACATGCATTTGCACTTTGAAGCCATGCCTTTGCTACTTATTTCCACTTCCTATTCGTACTTCATGATGCTTGCTATATTTTTATGCAGAAATTGTCAAGGTTTTACAATTGTTTGAGTTTCATTCTGTCTGAAACTATACTGAGGACGAGGACATTCCAAGATTTAGAACGTGCAGTATATTTGGCTGAGCATCTAGACAGTTATATTTTGTGGTCTGGCCATCGATTTATCTTCTCTTCTTTCTCGGCATGAGCAAACTGGGGCGCGTCTTTGTCACCATTCGTGAAATAGTATTTTGCTATCTAATTGCTGAACATCTACGTCGGTATAAGCTGTTGCCCGCAATTTTAGCGTACTATATACTTAAGGTCAACTAGTATCTAAAAAATTGTCGGCTTAATCCAACATTTAGTCTTTAACTGCTTTATCTCGCAACCTTCTAGACCTGGCGAATTGTATGTGACGGCAGCTTCAATCCCTCCGTATGTTACACGCGTTAGGTGACTCCACTGCACGTCAGCCATACCGTCCAGACTCCCTACCGGTCGACTTGACTCGAACTGGTCACTGGGACCTGGAAGAGGAACGAGAGAGTGGGTTTTGTCCTACTCGTGTCAAGCACTTGAGTCTCGCAATAGTCAAACAAACTAACAGTATATATATATCACTACGCTGGCTCTGAAGAGTGCCTTCTGACGGAAGTAACTCGTCCGTACACAGTGCTGAAGCTCAGACAGCTCCTTCCTGGTATGGCCTTTACGACACCTGTATTACCATGCGATCCAATTTTCCTCATACGTCTGGAGTTGGGGGCCTGGTTCTGTATGACAAGCGTAGACTGACTGCTCAGGTTTTTCAGCCATTTCACTCGCGTCCGCCTCCGGTTTTCTTGATTTGTTCTCACCACCGGAATACCGTGGGTGTGATAACGGCAGTTCAACCTTCACGAACGACAACGCCCACCATGGGCTTTACGGAGTACACTCAGGTTGGTGACTTACGCGAAAATTTGCTTAGAGTGAGACAGATTTATGCAGCATCTGACTCTTAGTTCTGAGAAGGTCCAAGTTATCTCGTCGTTTGACAGTTTTTATAGCTATGACATCCAACACATCAGGGGTATTTTAGTGAAGAATGCGCTGATCTACCGTGACGATGGATTGTCCAGTACCGGTTTCCTTCTCTCCCATGCACCACTTGATCGTCCGAGCCTGCGAGCCAGCTGGGCGCAGTGACTGTCGCAGCGTGTAGGTCAACGTCTAGGCATGCCACCGCCACTCACCCCTCCCCCCTCGATGTGCGGCAGTAGTTATGGCCTCGCGAGGACTTTTTGCTGCCCGATTAACGCGTGCCGTGAGGTAGTCTGGCCTCCGTTTGGTTCAGATCATATACGGCGTGGCCCGCTGTGAGGGCAAGGCGCTTTAGTAGAACGTAAGTTTGCTTCTCTGTAAACAGATTTACACGAAATCTGCCACTGCGGCCGCCCATTGGAGTAGTGTTAATCCTTCTGGCTTGTGATGGACGAATTATCATGCGCACGAATCTTGATACCATTCATTCAAGGGAACTCTATGTAACTATTTGCCATATACTCGATGTTTTAGATGAAGATTCTGACGGGTGGACTGAAGAGGATGACAGTGAATCCGACTGGCATCTGTCAAGACTTGCTCGGGAAGATGGACCCCGACTTATCGAACAGGCTCTTGTCCACTTTGACGCAAGAATTAGTGACCTACAACACTACCAGGAAACCCTAAAGCGCAAGTCTGATGACTTGCAAAAGTCTGTTAGCGAGCTCGAGGCCGCAACTGAACCTTCGGAGATTATTGAACACTTTTCAAACGTCAAGGATCGAATTGCTGTATACAGAGTGGCAAGTATGGCCATGGTGAATGTAAGTCTTGTAAATTTCGTTTCTGACCTTTCGTTCTGTTGCTCCTGTCATCTGCATGATTGGCTCTTTGTTGTCTGTCGACTTCCCTCTGTCAGTCGTGCGCCGACTTTCTGGCCTATGCGCGGGTTCAATCCAAGCGTTGGCATCGCTGCTTTACTGCACAAGCGGATCGTCGCGGCCGCCTCGAACAGTTAGTTGAGGACCTGGCCAAGCAACTGCGCCAACTGGAGACCCAAGTTCGCCAGAAAAATTCATACGCTGGTTTCAGTACGTCTGCTGCTCTCAATGCCCTATGAGTTTCGAATTCCCACCCCTCGATGTCTTATGAAGCTACCCAGTTTAAATCTGCCCTTATTTTTTGCGCAGCCTTTAACATGTCACAGAAGTATGCCTGCGATATTTTGAAAACGCCAGCTTCGATATCCACCACGTGGCCTACGAAGTGGCCGTAACCTTGGCACGTTTGTGAATTAGTTTATAGTGAAGCATAATGGCACTGTATCTTTCGTTTGATGAACGCTCACCGATCGCTAACGGGACCAGTTCGTCCCGTTCTGCCTTAGGGCTCACTTGATCCCCGCCAGCAGCTGCACGGTGGCTACTAATGGTATAGGCAGACGAATAATGCCAGTATCCGTTGCCTTTACCGGCATTATTTATCTGCACTGCATCTGTCACACTTTTTTCCCACACCCAACCTTGCTCCGATGGCAAGATAAAGTCCAGACGGGCGAAGTGATTGATAAATCTAAACGGCCCGTCTACGTGTTCCAGACTAGAGCGAAGACCGCTGGGATCTCGTATAAGTGAGACTTTCGAGAAGGCGCCATTGCAGTTTAACCCTGGCTCGAAAACGATTAAATTAACTCGTCAGTTGGTAGCCTCCCAAGCCACGGGAAGTGCACCGATTTTCCGTGAAGCTGGACTCCTCTGTATTTGCCTTATAACTTATTCGCTCGACAGACCTAGTCTGTCAAACTACTGGGGCATAGAGTTGAGTTTAGTGCGCGGCTGAAGGGCCTGTCAGCACATGCCACCCACCGCCTGATCCTAACTTCATGTATCGGGCTACGTGTGGTGTTTCACTCTCAATGTCGGCGCTGGTAAGGTGAATCACATGCTCACTGTGAATGATACGTACGGCAGGGGTTATTTGGAGTGCCACATATGGGGCGTGCGGTGGCACGCCTGTGTCCGCTGCGCCCTCATCCTTCCGATTTTCTTAGATTGGTCATAACATTGGGCCTAGGTGGGGGAGGAGAGAGATAGATGCTACGCAGATCTACTATCACGTTAAACTAATTCACGCGCAAGTCACTGTCCCCACGCGCACTGCGCCGTGAAACGCGTGGTGGACGTCGTCGGAAACGACGGTCAAACTGCCGTCTGTGTGCGGATAGGGCGAGGTGTGGTGACCGGGTCTGAAATGTGGCGCTTTACGGAGCATTTTTTCTATATATATGTGTATGGTTAATTAGGCTCATGCGATGACTAAATGTCTTCAGTCAAGGTGAGAGCGGAATGACGGGCTCCTGTAACTGGTTTGTCTGACACAGCGCGGTGGAGTCGCCAGTGACCGACCACGCCGATGTGTGATGTGAAGACGCGGCTTTAATCAGGACGGTTTCGGACTGAGTGTTCATTGCTAGGGACCAGGAAAAAAGGTGCGATCGTTAATACGAAAAGTTTATTAACCTGACATTTCGGATTCCCACTCGAACCGATCACCAGAGACAGCCTGCGACTGTAGATTACTGCCCTAGTCTTCACGGTATTGTTCGATGCCAGTCGATTGTTGGCGGTCTTCCCTGGTCATAGGAATAACTTGCAAGCGTTTGAGGGAGATCTTCAGAGTGACCTTACGACGAAGCCTATGCCCGCCCTCTCCATTAGCATCTGTAGTGACGTCGTTGTAGAACAGTCACTTAAACATGCTTGTCATCCGTCCTCACGACATGGTCACTCCATCGCAGATGTACATACCCCAACATTGCGTGCATACCGAAATTGCCGGTTCTTTCCCGGACCTCGATTTCCAGGATGATATTTTCTTGTGAAAGCAGCTGTAGCACAAATTACTTGACTGTACTGATGCCTTCTTCTTGCTTTCATGGGTTCGAATTCCACCGAACCCGCCGTTTTTCAAAATTGAGTTCAAATGAAATTGGTTGAGTTTTCCCGCTGGAATTACGTAAACTATCCACGTCTCTTCCCCATACAAGAGCGTTCTCAGCATAGTGGCCTTGTTTAGGTGAAAGCTACGACCATTTCAAAACTGAGGGCCGCTGCCGGTCGTAGATCTGTTTGACTTTTCAGATCCGATTTACAATATCTTCATCGATCTTGATGCTTTTTATTGTACTGACCGGGTAGGCGGGCTTGACCCCAGGTTAGAGGCGACTGATTTTCACGCTGGTCCTGGACGCGTTGGGCTCATCGTCTTTTCTAGCCCCTTCCACCGCGAGGGCGTAACCTGTGCTAGGTCATTCCAGAAATTTCGATATGGGGCACGGCTTTTATTTAGTGGGAGGACGATCCGAGTCAGCCTGGGTTGCCAACGGAATTGCCCGTTGCCCCTTCTGTAGGACTTAAAGGTGGAAGAGGGGAAAGAGTGGCAAGGGGAGCAGGATTATCGGATACCCTAATTTGGCCTATCACGTCTGTCGAGATGGTTATGGGGGTGTTATCGCCAATCAGATCGTAGCTTTATGGAGTCATAGATAGGACTGGGTGCCAGTTAAAAACCGTGGGGAGCAACCATCACGTACACCAGGCTAGCGAATCGACTCCTAACTCTTGCACGACGTTTCCCCTCACCGAATTCTACATTCTTTGCCAGCCTGCCTCTTTTCCAATCTCATCGAGCATCATCGAAGTGCCTTGGGCTTTCATCTATTATTTACCTGGCTGCGGCCAGTCGTGGGACTCTTATCTGAGTACCCCATTGACTCAGCATTCGGCTAGTCTTTCAATAGAACCGTTTGATTAAATTTATTCGTGCTTGCACTTCTAAACTGATCCCTTAAGCTCAAGTGCTACCGAAACTCTTTAGAATAGCATAGCAGCATCAAAAGACCCTAGGCGTCAATCTTCAGTAAGTCAGCACATCTTTTTTTATATTTCATACTAGGCCTGACTCGGATGCCAAAAGCATCAGTATCGAACACTGCGGTCTTTGTTATTTCAGCATTAGGAAACTAGTGTTTCCAGCGTCCCATGCGCTCACGGTTACAAGAGCTAGTCCGTTTCATGCGGCCTTCAGATACCGCCGCCCTGTATATCAATGGTTGCGGGAGATGCAGGATGCGTAGATGGCTCTTAAGGCTGTGGAAACCCAAGGATGCTCCGATCGCAAAGAAACAAAGAATTTATCCGACTCCATCAAAGTCATCTATGGCACCTGTATCGAGGGAACCGCGCCACTGCTCAGCGCCGATGGAAATACGCTTCTGACGGAGACGGCGCAAATCTTGAAGCACTGAGCATTTCAGTAGTGGTCTCAACCGCCTATCTACGATCTCTACGCTACCATCGGCCGCCTCCCCGAAATGGAAACGAACAATGACCTGGATCTCCCGGTTTCAGAAACCATGCGAGCCATGTGACAGCGGAAAAACACCGGAGTCAGCTGCGATCCCGACTGAAGTCTACAAGCACGGTGGCTCCTGGCTGATGGAGAAACTTACAACGATATTCCAGGAGATGTGGCGCCAAGGACAATTTTCTTAGGATTTCAAGGATGTGACCATCTTCCATGTCTACAGGCGGAAGGGGAACCGATAACTCCGTTATAACTACAGAGGCATCTCCCTGCTCAACAATGCCGGAAAGATCTTCGCTCTCATTAGTCATAATCGTCTTAAATGCCACCTAGAAAAGAGACTAATACCGAAAAGCAGTTATGGCTTCCAACGACACCGCAGAATAATCGACACTATATTCACCTCTCGCCAGCTACACAGGCAGTGTCTGTAGATATGAACCCCCCTCTGCACTACCCTCTTTGATCTGACGAAAGCCTTCGACACAGTAAATTGCGATTGACTGGAAAGTTGTGCAGAAATTCTGCCATCCTGATCGCATGCATGGTACCTCATCTCCACGATGGAATGATGGCGTGCGTCACGAACAACGTGACAGTCCCTGAAGCATTCGCACTGGCCGGCGGAGTGAAGCAGGGCTGTGTACTCGCTCCCCCCCGATTCGGTGTCATATTCTTTGCCATGCTCATAGACGCCTACCGTGATGAGCGCCCTGGCACCCGAATCATCCAAAAAATCAATGGCCCTCTCAATAGCCGGTGCATGCAGGCCCCACCGCGCCTATCGACGACTACTGTTCACAACCTACTCTTCGCGGAAGACTGCACCTCAACAAAGCAACAGAAGAGGGTATGCAAGGGGGCCTGGACCTCTTCGCCGCCGGCTGCGCCAACTTCGGACTGACCATCAATACGGACAATACGGTGATCATGCACCAACTGTCACTCAACACTGAATATATCATGACTCAAAACAATGTCAGCAGCAGCCAACTTGGGACCGTAGAAAATTTCGTCTTTTTAGTCAGTATACTCTTGCGCAACACAAAAATCGACGACCGGGTTGCGCATTGGATCTCCAAAACCAGCCAGGAATTCGGCCGGGCTGCAAGCCTCCGTTTGCAATCGTCACGGATTTCATCTGAACACCCAACTATAGCTGTATCAGGCCGCCGTCACGACGACCATCGTGTGTGAATCTGAGACCCGGAGCTTCTCCCACCAAGCTAAAGAGTTCATTCACTTCCATCCCAACGGTCTCCGGAGAATATTGAAGCTGAGATGACAAAACAGGATTCGAGACACGCAAGTTCTGAAGTAGACCGGAATCCTCAGCATAAACGCCACCTAGTGAGGATGTTCCTTACTAGCGATGCCCGAAACCTCTCTTCAACGGAGATGTCGCTTCGAGTGCTCGCCGACAAGGAGGACAACCACGACGCTACAATGACACCTTGAAAAAATCTCCGAAGCGATAACAAATTGACCTGGAGACCTTGAAGAACTGACCGGTCTAGAGAAAAGCAGTGAATACTGGTCCATAAATATATGAAGCAAGTTGGATTGCCGCCCCGAAAGCCAAAAAGTCGGCTCGCAGGTCAAAGGCGCCTACGATCCACAACACCAACACCCAACCCCTTCCAGGATGCCCGCGCTACCAACAAATATTACGCGCGCGAATCGCCCTCGTTGGGCATCTCCGGATCCAATGCAGCAAAGACTTGACGACCTTGATTGTTCCCTCTACAAACTTAACTATCATCACCCCTGTCCTAATCCCCACGGCGGCGACCAACCCCACCGTTGGTGAGGCCCCGCCATCGTCGACCACCATCGCCTCTATCATATTTGCCACAATCCCCGCTGCGACGCCGACCATCACCACCGGTCAGATCACTTCCGACGCCCTGTCAACCACTACCGTCCACACCACCAACAATGGATGCTCGATACCAACCTGTCCTCATTGCGATCGCATACTCACCTCATGCATCGTCCTGGTCGGCCATTTGCGAATCCATCTCACTGTGACTGGCGGACCAGTTCCAAGAGCACCTACATACATTAGCCGCACCCGCCTCCACTGCCCACGCATCCATGCAAACGGAATTCATCGCAGTAACTACATGCCATGCACATCCGACAACTCTCTTATCTCCAGCAATAAAAACTCCTCATCCACCAACGCGGTCACCACTAGTAGCCTCACCACCACAACGGACTCTATAGTACCCAAACTATTCAGTTCTCACTGCTACTGCGCATGCACCTTGCGCACTGGCTTGATCGGTCACCTGCGAATCCATCGCGCGGAAACTGGAGAACCAGTTCCAGGAGCACCAACATACACCTACCGTACTCGCCTCAAATATCCAGCACTAAAATCTCCTCATTCACCAGCGCGGCCACCGCTAGTAGCCTCACTGCCGCAACGGACTCCTAGGGGCCTATTCGGCCACATCCGTCTCCATGAAAAACCTACGGTAGAACGTCGTCGGTCATACCACGTCACCACGTCTCTCCACCACACATGAACACGCCCAACACGCAGTTGGCACTTCTCACGTAAGTGGGAAGTGTGTGCTTCAGCTCCTTCTCCATTCGGCTCTGCTACATGTTTAACTCGAGTCTGAGACTATCACGGAGCGCTAAAAGCCGTAGCTTAAAAGGTTGCCAACTGACTGTTGAACTCTGACCTCGCAATCAGCCTAGTGTGTTTTAGCATGGAATGACCGACTGATGGACTGATAGGCTGCAATGGCTTCTTAATGTGTCCTCTATGGCCTCAGTGGTGACACGCTTAGAAGTGGATTCTCGCCGCTTTAATCACCTGTGCCCTCTCCAACCCCCGGTCTTATTGAATTGGTCATAATACCTAGCTCAGCAGGGGAGGAGGAGATAGTACGCTAGATTCAGCGCTAGTCTACTATCACTCAACTAAATCGTGCGCACGTCATCGTCCATGCACCGCCAGGCTGGGGGGCACACGGTGAGCCTCTTCGAAATCAACTGTCACTTACCATGGTGCTAGGCGCTGAGTAAGTACAGCAATCTACTTACCAATCTCAACCATGAGCGTTCCATATGTCCTAGCAATACTATATTCTTTCTGGTCCGGAACATCGGCGAGTTTCAAATGTGAATTAACACGTTCTTTTCAATCTCATCCACTTTTTGTAACATATACAGGCACCTCAGATCAATCAGAGTAACAGGTTTTGTCAAACTTTTAGCCCATATAGTCTGTTCACTAAGACTGTTTTATCCGCAGAGGACAGTTTTGATCGTATTTATAGGCTGAACTCATCCTATAAATTTATTTCCACAGCAAGGTTTTACTATAAGTGTGCTACTAATCAAATACAAACCTGCTCTTATATGTTTTTACAAGGTCTCGCAGAGGAGTACCCTATCCTTTCACCTTTTTCCAAAGCTAAATCTCAGAGAACGGGGTTAAGGACTTTCCCGTGAATGCACTTACGTTTTGTGTAACGAATGAGGTAAATCATGTGGCTGATTATTTTGACATCGATTTTATCATCATGACTCTTCCATTATCGTAAATGCAATGTTTTGAAAACGAGTAGCCTTGTATCCTTTCCATTTCTGCATCACGTAATATTCGAACATAAATCGCATTAAGGCATCTTACAATATACTTGGACGTTAAACTGGCAGATACATGGCCGACGTTTTCGCTGTCACGCCTAAATAATTTGCTTATATCTACAAATTGTGGGTATGGTAGGCAAAATAATAGAAGTTATATTCTTACCGTTGTAGATCTAAAATTTGCCCAGCTCTAAAATTCAGAATTTTTGAAGCCTAAAGCGCGCACCTGTTTTCTTTAAAATAACGCTATTAAAATCTAAAATTCCTCAATTTACGCGGATATTTAAAAAGCGATTTTCATGTTTGCGCAGGCTATTTGAATGTATTTTCTCACGTAAGTTAATGTCTTCTCAAGAGACACGTGGTCTAGGACGTAAACGAAACTGCCTGCTTACTAAGCACCTCTAGCTTTCACCCAAATGCCTATTTTTCCTTAGCGAATTACTGTTTAAACTTATTTTGCGCCTGAAGTCTTCTTACGAATTAAAATTCACAGCGTTCAAGTGACCACAGATTGAGGTCTTCGCGTTTCATGCGTGTTACCACCTGCTGTAAATCGGCCGTAGCCTGCACGCACAGTTCAGGATTATTGTCGGTTAGCCTCTGTCCAACCTATAAGAGCGCAACTCCTCGCTGTACATCTGATGTGACTTCTGCCCTCGTGTTTCTCACCTCTTATCGCATCCTCCTGGATGGTGAGTAGAAGGATGGTTTAGTCCCGGTCGTCAGATACACCTTCCTGATGCCTATGAGTTTCTCCGGTGGATTCCACGACAATAAGTTCAAGAAGGAAGAAGAAGAAGAAGAAGAAGAAGAAGAAGAAGAAGAAGAAGAAGAAGAAGAAGAAGAAGAAGAAGAAGAAGAAGAAGAAGAAGAAGAAGAAGAAGAAGAAGAAGAAGAAGAAGAAGAAGAAGAAGAAGAAGAAGAAGAAGAAGAAGAAAAAGAAGAAGAAGAAGAAGAAGAAGAAGAAGAAGATTATGAAGAAGAAGAAGAAGAAGAAGAAGAAGAAAGAGTTGTGAGCAGTGAGGCGGCCATTCACACTACGGACAGAAACACTCAGCGCTGAGGGCCTTTGAATGCTTAACACATGAGTTGCTACTTTGAAACCTACTCCTCTAATGATTAGCTCATAGAACCAGTTCAACTTCCTTTTGATATAAAATCTGTTGCTTGGTTTGAAAATGTTACTCTTCCGCGTCGTGTTGTGTGTGCGTTCGTTTGAGGGATAATCTACCGCGATGGCGCATGAAGTTAGGCCTTGCAGGACATCTGCATAAAAATTATGCCGCTTTCAGGGAGGAACCGTTTATTTGTATTAATCGGGTGCGACCCAGCCTTATTGTCCTTGTTACCAAATAAATTAATTAGTCACAGTTTGGCACAATTTAACTTCAGACGGCATTCAAACCTCTTGCATCTGAATAATATTAGTATCCATGTCTTGGCTGCTGTCCTAGACGTCACTTAGCTTTCATTTGTTTAGTTCATTATGATGATCCCCAGACCCCGGCGATTCTGAAGACAACCCTGCCTAATTTATCTTTAGCACTTCCGGTATAGCAAGTTTTGAAAGCAGATGACTTTTCTTTCAGTTTTCATATCATTGAAAGAGGAAGCAAATGATAAATTAAACTTCATGGAAACGGTAATACACCATTGAACAGGTGGAATATGTCAAAAAATTGGTGTGCTCAAAAGATGACAGACTTGTTGGGTAGGCTGGTATAGCTTACTCCCATTTAACTCGGTTGTGGCAGCTCTACATACTGGCTCCTTTTTCAGGCCGCATACATTCGCCGGTCTCGTTTCAGGCCGGACTCCAATGCTGATCGATTCATATATGCACATCTAGGATATATAATCATTCAGTTAATCCAGTCTGTATGTACTTTTTCTCTAACCTTGAGTGCTTGGGCCGCTAGCGGCATTGTGTATTTGGTGTGTTTAGCTTGAGTCTGTTATTGTAGTCCTCACAATCAGCTCCTCACGTGCCCTATCCAGTGATCTAATTCGTTAATCTGCTGACTTGAATGCATCTGTGATTTGACGTCTTGTTCAGATACACTCTCACTTTGCTCTGGCTTTGTCTTTGAATTGGTCCGGTCTAAATTGTGTGTTCGCTTTTGGTGCGTGTGTGCGTGCGTTTGTGTTGGCGAATCAGTGCGCACATCCGTCCAGCACATGGACGAGTCGCCACAATCTATAGAGCTTAACATACGGTCAGTGATTGTCAGTATTGAAATATCTTCCGCTATACCAGGTGCGTTGCTTTTTCCTGTGTCCGTGTCTATCCACCATCTCTTGAATAGGCGTTTGCCTTCTTGAAACCTTGACATTTTTCCAGCTTTTGACCGATTTTCTACCGACTAATCGTGTTTTTTACACACCTTTTTACTTCGGAAAATTAATTATAGTGTTGTTGTTTCTGGCTTTGGTACCCTTGCTTTGAGCGTCGATACTATCGTCTGTATTCGTTCTTGCTGGTCAAGTAATTGCCACCTGGCCCTATTTTTCCTCTGTAAGTCTGACCAGTGCGCACGACCATAACCTTCGTTTGAAAACTCTGTCAAGCTATGACTCGTCGGATGGCAGTTGTGCGTGAAGGCCTGGTGGAGGTGTGGTGTTGTTTAACTCCGTGATTCAAAGTTAAACATCTCTATCTGTCCTTCCCGCACTTTTCTTTGAGTCTCATGGGTCATGCCGAACGATCGCCAGTTAAGCCACATTGACTGACTGAACACATTTCCGACGGCTGGATACCACCATGAATGGTGACTTTTTGCAAGTTATTGTTTATCCATGTCACTGTCAATACACGCTTGAAGATATTACTTGTCCATATCCCGTCACTTCTCATTCGGCGCACCTGAGAGCCTGTTTATTTCGCAGCAACCCTTCGCTAAATGTCCTTCAACCATCTATAATCTGCGAACGCACCAGATTGCTGGCACTTAGGTCAACAGCGCCTTCTCGAAGTTCCTGCCATCCTGAGCGTCTGCCATATAGGTGAAGTACGTTTTCTGGTGCCATTCTTCCAACGTTAGCAGCGCATTTGGCACAGTCCGTAATTGTCAAGATCAGTTAAAGGTTATGCTGTTTCATCTGCTGTTCCTCTCTTTTTGCCTCCGCATTGGTGGATCAACGAACGGAATTTAATAACCTATTTACTGACCTTGTGTATAGTCGGCATTCGAACACACGGGATGCGCTGTTTACGGTAAATTATGTGACTACTGAAATGTGTTTCATTCACGAAAAACTTCGACTTACTCGGAAACCGGACCTTATGCCTTGACTACAATTTTCAGTTAGTAATAAACGATCTTTGCTTAGATGAAAACAGGCAGTTATATAGAAATGAAAACTTACGAAAGACAGAAACGCCGACACCGAATTCCTTCGCGTCACATAATTAAACTTGCTTTGCGGAGGTACATGTCGGGTCGACAGTAGCCAGTGACGATGTCCGCCCCGTGCTTCACGAAATGAACGTTGTGGGGATTTTCGAAGCATCTACCGCACACAGTCTGTTAATGTTGATCTTTCTTCGACCACGGGGGAGAATCCAAAACGTGATGCCAGCTATCGCGCCTTCGTCTGAACTTTCACGGTGCGCCAAAAGTCGTGGCTTGAAAGGTTGCCAACTGACGATTCAACTCGGACATTGCCGTAATCCCATCGTGTTTTTGTCGACTGGCTGACTGGTAGACGGAGATTCAGGTTGTAATATCTAAATATTCCCTCTATGGATCATAGAATTTTACCGTATCGTACTCCTAAGTCAACTGATCTTGCTCAACGAGAAGGAGAAGGAACTGACCTCAAGCTTATGAGATTTGTATGGTATGCAGTTCGTTGTTTTTTATCTACCTTCGGGGGCTTTCGTTACTAGTATGCGTGAACAGGTGAAAGTGCACTCAATTCAACCCGACTAGAATTGTATATAGTCCTTTATTTCAGGAAAGGCTAGTGATTCATCGTTCCCTGATGTATCTTGTTACTGAAATGCCTGTCGATTAAATTTTCAACAGAACTGTTTTTTGCATTCAGGTTTTTCAGAATATAGCATCCAGCAAGATTCTTCCAACTCATTTTGGAATAAGCCGAATGTTTTTCTATTTCTTCAGTCTCCAAAGGTCTTTTACACCCCCTGGTACGGTTTACTTAATAACCAGTTCCACGCAAAGCTCAAAGTGCACTTTGGCTGATGTATCTCCGCAAAAATGAATATTTGTCTCTTTCTCGCCTCTGACCAAAATCTTCTTCCTCTTTTTGCTGTTCGTTCGAAGCTACGTTTTGGTGTTACTCAATTATAACCCTAGCACAAATCCTAAACTTAACTTTCTGTGATTTGATACAAGGCCATCTGTAATACATTTAACCGTCCCCTACCTGAAAAACCCACGTAGACACGTAGGGAGCCACATTTTCAGTGGGGATTATTGCCACAGTCTTATTTTGTTTTGTCAGTCAGAGAACTTGACTGGTGGCTGGGCTGTAGCCACTTAAGATACGTTAGTTGACACGTTACGTGAAGTCCCAGCTTGGTGTGCTGGGATGAGGAATGAGGGGATCGAGGAATAACAAAAGTCATGTTTACGCTTAGCCGATGAGTACAGTGCGTCCTGTTGGAATCATATAAACTTAATAGAAAGCCTCACTCTAGACTACTGTTTTTGGCTCTCATTTTCACCTGGTAAAGACAGTTAACGGTTCTACATTCTTGTTTAGCCCCTCTGACACGCTCCTTTAATCACAGAAACATTCTGTGCAAAATAAATGTGAATGGTTCCAAACTAGTTGCGTATAACTCTTCAAGCACAGTGCGCATGCATATGTTTCTATCACAAGACATCCGGTAACTCCTCATATATTTTACACTTCCTTCTCGTTGTTGTGATAATATTATGTATTGTGATAATTTGTCCTTTCCTACAAGCCACCCCTGTAAAGCATTTTTTTATAGTCTATCGTGATACCTTCCCTCTCTTTCAGCCTTTCCTGGGGCGATCCCGGGTCAGGCAGTCCCTGTTTCCTCCTGTCAGAGATTAGAGGCTGCACGCAACAAGACGGAAGTCGGTGGAGCCAAGGGGGAGCCCGCTCGCGGGGGCACACTGACCCTGAAAACCCGCACCAGTCGTGTGAGTGGAGACGAAGCGGGTGCCGGCATCGTCAGTTCCGATGACGAAGACTTCTTCGACGCTGAAGAAGTGGGTTCCCAGTTCGACGTAACCCTGCCCGTGTTTGCATCTCCCACGAAGGAGAAAGCACATGATGCTGCAGCAGCTTCGGTGGGCGAAGAGGGGGCTCCCTCTGAGACTGCCATTGGAGACTCCTCTGTACCCGTCGGTACTGATCTTGCCATGGAATACGAGTCTGACGTGGATGAATCCGAAGCACTGGATGAAGATAGGGAAAGTTTTGACGAACTACTTCCAGATTCCAACCAAACCGGTCAACGCCGATTCACCCGTACTATGGAGGCTCGAGTCATTCAGAAGTACGGTTGGGGCAAGACTTCGTAAGTAATTTTCACAAGTCTTCTTCCACTGCATCGCATCACTGTAATTTCAAAAATTACAAGAACTGTCATATAGACCGTGTATCGTATATAACTTGCCAACCTTTCTGATTATGGAAGCAGCGTTTTAAAATCTGCCTTTTCGTGAAGATTGCATAGCGATTATCGCAGTAAAACACAGTTGGATCGAGAAATTGTCCACCTACCGCTTGTACTTACTCGGAACTAGTAACCATAACGATCATCTTCCGCTAGTATCTTCACTTCGTTTAACATACAAATTTGCCTACCAAGTTTTTTGTGAACTCCACAATTTCGGCAGCAAGTACTATGGAGCCCAGCCATATTTTTCCTTAAAATCCTTCACGTTTCAGATTATTCTTTGAATCTTAGTTTCCATTGCTCAGCCGTATTGTTGTTGCCTACTTTAAGGTTTGCTTTGCGCTCGCGACTTCCTTGATTCTTCCAAAATCATCCTCACAGTCTGCTTCTTTCGGCATAACAGGAAAAATTCTGTCTCGTTAGCATACTTTATTTTTTTCCGAAAGGCCTTGTTGTATTTTGTTTGTCTTTGTTCCTGTCTATGGGATAAATGCAATAAAGGAGTAGCAGTGACGCAGGTAATGCCTCAATGAAAATTTTTTTCAGTTCAAACCGCCCAGTCAGTACTTGATTCCATGGAGGATTTATTACTATCAATTGAAGACTCCGAAAAAGTTGACATCTGTTAACTTGCTTTTGTCCTCTGAAAGTGATAGTTTTTCAGATTACCAGGACTCCTTAATAAACGGAAGGATCTTTCTCAGCGCAGCTGCAGCGCAAGGCTACTATCCCTTAAAACTAATCCACGCGCAAGTCACTGTCCCTGCACCACCCTTCTTTGGAGCATACGGTGGATATCGTCGGACTACGACGGTCGAACTGTTGTATTGTGGCTATTTGTCAATCATTGTAGCGCTAGAAGCTTCACCAGTCATTTGTGACTGAATACTCGTTTGCAGAAACCTGGGTGGCGGGCTCGTAGCTCGGCTTTGCGACATGACTAATTGGTAACGGTAAATAAGCCAGAAAGGATCATTTACGTCAATCTGGGTGTTTTCGTATCCTCTTATGTCAGCGTCCGATCCATAATACTCACCCTGATTTTACTTGATATTGGTGTCAAGATATTTTTAAACAAAATTTTAATCATCCCTTTTCAGTCAGCTCACTTAAAAATAAGAGGGTATTGTTGTGCAAGATGTAATTTTTGGGCGAAAACTGCTCACTAGAGAATTCTCTTCAAACTATCAACTCTTTCGCAGCCACTGAATAAATGTGAAGGTATGTCATTGCCCTCAGATTATGACTATAGAATGGATGTTCCAGTAATTTACCTTCTAACCACTGCACTCATATATTATACGGCAAGGCATAGAGTAGTAATTGCAACACATTTTGGGACGGGGCATGTGTACTTCTATTTCCGCAGTGCCTTTGAGCATCGGAGAGCAGGTAGTACTCCGTCACCGGTACCCCAACGGAGTTGTCGGTAGTGCTGGCAGTGATGGGTGTATGATCCCAGAGAGAGCATCTCGTATTTGCTATTGAGAGGCGTTATTATAGTATCGCCGCTGTTAGATGTGACTTGTTAACTTCATTTAAAATTCTCGCATACCCTTTTCAATTGCAAGTTTCTGTCGTACACTTGGTGTCTTCCTATTTTTATCTTTAAAGGTCAACAGAGTCTCCAATAGGCGGCGGAAGCGCGGGTGTTCATGTCCCTGTCTCGCCACCGCAAGGTGGAAAGATTGTTCCTATTCGCAAACCGATCAGACGTCGGACCACTATTCCACCCAAGCCAAATATCAGTCTAAATCTGTGGAGTATCTTAAAGAACTGCATTGGCAAGGAACTGACAAAGATAGCGATGCCGGTACGTTATCACGGACCATCGCAATTGTTGCGTTCGAACTCTCAGTGGCACTCTTATAGTGTATACTTTGTCCTTCATTATCCTGAGATCGATTAATTGCTTTCTTTTCCATAGCAAGCAGTGGTTTTGTTACTTTTTGGGGCACCGGCAGGCATCCTTCTGCCTCTAATGTGTGCCTTTTTCCAGCTGGCTCTCGGGTTGTTTCGTTACTCCGATGGATACAGAACAAGTTTATACTTCAAAATAATGGACTTCAGTATAGATCGCTTGGGATCCCAAATATGAGACGAAGAATTTCGTGTATCAAATTACCCTCTGTAGATTATCTTGACTACACAATATGGGATCAGCCTACTTGATGGTAGGGAAGGATGAGAGCTCTTTTTAAATCGTCACACTAAACCCGTCAGTTGACGTCATGGAACGCAACGCAGGTTAATGAATTCAAAGGTCAGAAGAAGTTGCCTCCAAAATCTGCTGATAGTGATGATTTAAAACATTACCGGTTTACTATGCCATTACCTAAGGATGCGGTCATCTTTTGACTGACATATTTTCTCTTCTGCCTGATCTAGCCGTCCTGAGGGACATTTTTACCGTGCTATGTCATTTTTGCAACGTAATTTGTAATTTGAAACCACCTCAGCTCGGAGACCGAAGCTTTGGGAACCACTTTAATGTCTTTACCAACCGTTTCAAGTCACGTTTTCGGCTAACCGTCTTATCACTTCACGTTAAATGACGGGTGGCATCCAATCTAAGGCAGTCTGCAGTACTGAATCATAAATTGGAGGACAGACAGTTCGCTCTAAATATTTCAGCTATCTTTCCTGAATGGCTTCAGCGTCTACTGATGATGTTGCAACAAGTGTGTATTGGCTGCTTTTAGGTGATACAGTGTCATTACAGACTGCAGTAGCTGAAAATCAGTTGTTGTCTGCTTTCCCACACCCGTAGAGGAAAACAGGCTGGGTTCAACAAGGCTTACTGTGCTAATAGAAATATAGCGTCTGATTCATGGGTACCTTCAAAGGATAGTGATTACCGTGCCAATGATCTAATTTTTGGTAAGGAGGTCATCCCTACTTAGGCCCTAGTAATAAACGATCTCCGATATATGTGAAGTTGCTCACCTAGTCGATTTCACTGCCATTCCTCACAGGGGGTTGTCTCCCCTGGTCAGTACTGCAGCTCGACAATACTTAGGGTTTTGCAACATTGATGGATGAAGGGGACATGAAAATGAGCATGAACCTCTTCGCCGCCGCTTGCGATAAATTCGGACTAACTATCAACGCAGAGAAAACGGTTTTCATGCCCCAGCACCGCCTACAATGCACCTTGCATCAATGTCAATGACGCCCAACTGCAAGCCGTGAACACCTTCACCTACCTGGGCAACAACCTTTCCCGCAGCGCCAAAATCGACGATAAGGTCGCCCACCAGATCGTCAAGGCCAACCAAGCCTTCGATCGCATTCAGAACATCGTCTGGAATCGACACAGTCTCCGCCTTAGCACCAAGCTCAAGATGTACAAAGCTGCCATCTTGCCGACGCTGTTTTATGGAGCAGAGACCTGGACGGTTTACAAGAAGCGGGCGCGAAAGCTCAACTACTTCCATCTCAGCTGCCTCCGCAGAATACTGATGCTGAGATGGCAGGACCGGATTCCGAACACAGAAGTTTTTGAACGAACAGGCATCCTCAGTATCTACGTCCCGCTGAGACAACTTCAACTGGGCTGGAGTGGCCACCTCGTGGGGATGAACGACGAGCGACTAACCAAACGACTCTTCTGTGGTGATGTCGTCGACAAGGGGGTCAAGTGCGATGCTACGGTGACACTCTGAAGACTTTCTTGAAAGAACTGTAGAACAACCCGGCAAACTAGGAGGACCTCGCCCAGAACCGACCAGTCCGTAGGAGGACAGTGAAGACAGGAGCAGCAATCTATAAAGCCCGCCGCATCGCCGCTGCCAAGGCACGCAATTTACAACCACCCCAGACCAACACCGCCAATGCCCAAGCCCTACCAGCATGCCCACACTGTCCACGCACCTTCCGCGCGTGAATCGGCCTGGTCGGACACGTCCGGACGCAATGCAACAGTAATCTCACAACATCACCTTCTGCGTCATTAAACATCTCTTCTGCAAACCCTTCCTCGGACCCCACAAAGACGACAACCCCTCTACTGATGATCAAACTTCCGATGTCTCTCCGCCCTTGATAACCGGCACGACCCTCCCGCAACCCCGGTGACGCTCACCACCGACACTACTCCCCTAACCCCCAACACCGAAGGGACCACCTCCGATTACTCGCCACCTGATACCTCCATTACCAGCGATGGGGACTTGGTCCTAACTTGTTCTCATTGCATTCGCGCATTGGCCTAGTCGGTCAATTCCGAATCCATCGCACGGAGACTGGCGAACCAGTGCTAGGAGCACCAACATACACCCGCTGCACCCGGCTCAACTGTCCGCACTGCTCACTCACATTCACACACCGCATGGGCCTATTAGGACACGTGCGTCTCCACGATGGCCTCCAGGGCAGATGGGTTACCCGTCAGCTTAGCTACTGGCTACCCGGTGCGTCCATTAGGTGGCGGATAGTGGAATGGCCTTCAGTGAAGATTAGCTGCGAAATAAGCTGACTCTTAGGTCTGGCGAATAAGCAGTCACGGACCAGCAGCGAAATTGCTACCAGGGTCAGATGGGCTAAGGTCTGGCGCGCCAAAAGCCTTAAAAAAGCCGCAAAGCCTGATGACGGCACTGTGACATGGCGAGTGTGAATCGCTATTAAATAAGTTCGATCGCCACCGCTACCTTGTGGGTAGGCTCTTAAGCCAAAGCGCTGGAGGAGATAACCTCGAAAAAAACCATTGGAGCGGCTGTTTGGGACCCGCCCGTACTCACAATACCCAAGACACCTCATGAAAATATGCGCGAATATAGTACTACGATCCATGCTACGGCGTCCGCGGGAACCGACGCGCTCCGCAACCCTAGTCCAGTGGTGTGGGCGAATAGTATGCGAGCTGGACTACTCAATCGGAATCAGACCCTTGGTATTGGATGCTGGAATATGCGAACGTTCCTGGACCCTGGTACCTGATGGCGCGCAGCCTTTGTCAGTACAATGTAGGTGTGTGCTGCTGTCAGAAGTCCGAATACCTGACTCAGGTTCTCTGGAAATAAAGATCCCGGGAGCCAACTCACACTTCACCCTGTACCACAGTGGCCCTCGCGAATTTCCTGGTAGACATGGTGTGGCGATTGCCCACTCGCAACAAGCGAACGGTGCACTGCTTGCTTAGGAACCAGTGAACGAACGGATGGCCTATTTGCAACTGAAAGGTCACTTCAAAAACATATCTAGCGTCTCCGTGTACGCACCAACGTCCGCTGCCGAACAGCATGACAAAGAGACGTTTTACTCGCAACTGCAGGCGTTAGTTGAAAGACTCCTGCGCCACGATCTGTTAATTGCTGCTGGGGATTGGAACGGCCGGAATGGACTTGGTGACTCCACTAACAGTTATCTTATTGTTCGTTTTGGGCTTGGTTCTCGATGTGAAAATGGTTAGAGACGACTAAATTTTGCTGATCAGAACCGACTGTTTGTCACGAGCACGGGCTTCCAGTACCGCAACAAACACCTGCTGACCTGGTATTCAAACGACGGTCATAGGGCCAGTTAGATCGACTACATCCTAGTCCGTTCACGTTTCGGCAGCTGGGTTCATGATAGCAGATCTATTTGTGGTGCCTAGACTGATAATGCCTATGGGTCTGTTCTCGTCCGTACACGCTTAAAAGTGTGCCTATCATCCGCACCCAAAATTTCGCGTGCTAGACGCCTCGATGTCGCCAAAATCCGGCAACCCGGCACTGCCGAGTCCCTGGACAGAGGAATCCGGTCTTATTTTACTACCCGAGCAGATGAAGAAGGCAGTAGTGAGGGGTCATCACTGAAGGTATTTCTATGGGGCAGCTGAGAAAATCCTTGGGTTTACTCAGCGACGCCGCAGTGATTGGATCAGCGGAAGAACCCTACAGTTGTCTGCACAGACAGCTCGAGCCACGTCCCGCAACGATGCTTCCTTCCACCAACTCCGGAAGATGACGGCTAAATCGAGTAAGGAAGACCTGAAGAAATACTGGGCTGAAATAGGTACCTCGGTGGAGCAGTCCTCAAACGTAGGTGACACTCGAAAACTACTAAATTATCCGCCAAGTTGGTGGTAGGCCCCTCTACACTGAGTGACTCTGTTCGTGACGTGAATGGCAGCTTTATTGCTGAGAACCTGGCCAAGGTCGAGCGCTGGCGTGAGCACTTTGAGAACCTTCTCAATGTCGATACCGAGCCCAGAACCCCCTTTCCGCGTGCAACGGCGTCTCCTCCCTCTCCTGCCTATGCAGTGTCATGCGACCCATCTTCTGAAGGAGAAGTAACTGATGCCATAAGAAGGTTGTGCAACAACAAGGCACCTGGGAGGACGGTATACCCTTCTGAAATATACAAGTCTTGTGTCGACACTGTCGCCCTGGCTCCATGAAGTGACTGTACAAGCGTGGAGAGACAATGTTGTTCCTGATGACTGAGGCTCAGGCATCCTTGTGCCTGTCCACAAAAAGGGAGACAAAACAAAATGCGAAAACTACCATGGCATAATTCTTATCGACGTTGCTGCTTAAATCTTCGCTATTGTCCTTCTCAGGCGATTCCAGGCTGTGCGCGACTCTAGGACGAGGCCCAACCACCCGGATTCCGTGCTGGGCGTGAAGGAGCACAATCCGTGACATAATCGGGGCCGGCTAGATCAGGCATGATCGCAGCCGTAACAAGTACAAGTAAGTACGATGGCCTGCGGTAAACTACCGTAGGCTAAACCTCATCAACACACACACATGCCCCCAACCTTCATCGAGTACCTGAGAATATCACGATTTCCTATAACTTGTTGCTTGGAAGGCTGCCAAATGACGCTTACACCACATCACGCCGTCGGTTTAGTGCGTTTTGTGCGTTGAGTGGCCGAGCAGTGGTCTGGGAGTCAGACGGCGATGGCTCCTTCTTATCTGCTTATTTTGGGAATCCTGGTGTATGTTGAGGAGTTTGGTCGCGCTGTAGCGCACGCAGACGGATTCGCCGGCCGTCAGCTACTCGGCCTACTCCAGAATCAGACAACTGACCTACTCGGACGGTGTTCTGATTGTGGGGGTGGGGGACAGAGTGATATCGGCGACTTAGCGCATTTTTTATATTATAAGCAATTTGACGCTAAAAACCGTGGCTTGAGAGATTGCCAACTGACGGGATAACTCGGACCGCGTGGTCAGCCCAGTGTGTGTTTTTGCAGAGTGGCTGACTGGCGAACTTAGAGTCAGCCCGTAATGAATCCTTCTTAATGTGACATGTATGGTTCTTCCACTCAACTGAGGTCCGAGCCGCCTCTCCCTTGTATTTTCGTTCTCTTTTGTGTTCGACCACATTGCGTGGGCCTGCGTAATAACTCATCTCCGGTCTTCTTAACTCTATCTGAACACCGGGTGCAGGTGGAGGAGTGGATCAGAAAGTGAGTTAGATGCAGTAAAAGTCTACGCTCGATATAATCTACCCCAGTCTTGTCCCTGCACTACCCTGCCGTCGAAATACGACGGTCGAACTGTCGTGGTTTTGAGTGTACCGTCCGGCTTAATAGTTCACCAAAAGGAAATCACTGAATGAAATTGAACGGCGCTGTGAAGACAGCTGGTAGATGTGATGAAAGTGTACTTTTTTTCGTACTGCTTTGTCAGTTCATCCCGCCGTTTTTGCCTTACGAACACTTGCACCAAGGTGGCATGACGCGATGTGGTGGATCTCGACGCATATCGCGTAGGTGTATCATGTCACGTGGGAAATTTTTGCCATGTTATTTTTTGAAGAAAAACCTTGAAGCTTGATGACTTATCGCCTTACTTACTGGACCTTCCTGGTGGCCGACGTGATAAGAAGAATTTATTTTCTTGTACAAACTATTGCATTTCCGGTCGTATACATGAAAGTGATTTTCACACCCTTACTGACTTATTGATGCTACATTTATAAATCAATTATGAATGAAACTACTCACCGTTAACTACTTTGCACTGGTCATGTGTGTATAGTTGAATCCTTTGCGACTTGTGGTTGCTACGAAAATGATGAAAAAACTGTTATGTCTGATGTCAGCCCACTACTAAATGAGATGCCTAGTCTCACACTTGTGTTTTCTGTGTAACTTTGTTCTGCTATACCGCAAAGTGAGTGCTGCAAGTATGCTTGGGCATGAATATTGTAGCACGTGGGGCTAGTAGACTAGGAGTGGATAGACAGCCGAATGGGATGTTTAAATTCGCCTTGCGGTTTTTAGATCTGCCTCTGTTCATCTTGTACTTATAAAGTCCCATCAAATTCATTTTCTAAATTAGTATTCATTCCGAGTTTTATCCGTCATGTCTATCTGCTCAGCTGTTTAACTCATCGATTTTTACTGACCGAAATTGTACATGGTGTGGAGCAAGTGGTAACGTCAACTAGACCAATCTTTTCTATAAATTCCATGTTAAAACTAAATCAGGATTTACGTTTCGAATGCTTAACGAATCATTTATGGTAATTTTATCTTGCCACTTTCAGGTCAACTTCAGCGAGCCCTTGTCAATGTTACAACGTTTGACTGAGAATTTTGAATACTACGACTGCCTAGATCGTGCCGTGGCCTGCAGCGATCCCTTTGAACAACTGGCCTGCGTGGCCGCCTTCACTGTCTCCTCCTACGCTTGCACTGCAGTTCGCGTGAACAAACCTTTCAATCCCCTCCTCAGCGAGACATATGAGTGCGATCGTACCGATGATATGGGCTGGCGCTCACTCGCGGAACAGGTGCGTCAGACTTAAGCGAAAACGGTAATGTAATCTGCAGGGCATTTCTGCACAAGTAAGCGAGTGTTTACTCCAGCTCGTTAGCAGTCCTCCCCGCCCCTGGAACCCAAATAGGCCTCCCCGAGACTTAATCTGCTTTGAAACAACCTCACTTTCAAAATTCGCATTTCCCGAGCTGCAGTACTTTTTACCAACTACTGACTGTTATTTGTTCAAGCCAGTCCAAATTAAGGTAGGCGGCCGTTGATGACGGAGCCCTATGAAACTGGAATCGGGCAGCCAGCTAACTCAGTATTCCTCGCTAGTTTCCTCTGTTGCTGACCGTAGCCTCTGATGAAAGATAGTGCTCGTCTTTCTGTAGCGCGCTTTTCATTTCGGTGATGATATTTTCCAACGCCTCCCAGTCGTTTGTCAGATAAGACCGCCATGTGTTTTAAAGTTTTTGTGGTTTTGCCAGCGTCACTTGCAGTGAAACACTTGCTTAATGCTGCTTATCCGTTCCAATAAACAGCTAATAGCTTACAATGCTTGTTTCGCTGAGATTCATTTTTGCACTAGTTAACATGAGTGCATTAAGTATCTTAAAATTTAACAGATCTCCACGACACTTTTTTGTTTAAGGTAATTGGTATGTTGGCAAAATGAAGCCGGGTATGTACTCCATATTAGCTCGCATGCTGTAACCGACATCTGGTACATCCACTAGCTGGCCAGCTTTTTGTCACCCTGTTACCTTTGGTAAAACATGGCCTTTATTTCCCTTGACCATTAATCATGTCAGGGTAGTGTCTGATCTGCATTTTTTGGTATTTTCGTTTAACGAGCGATGAAAATTATTTCCATGGGTCCGTAGCTCAGTCAAAAACTTCATTGAATTTTGGATAGAAGTCCTTGCTCCCTCTATAGGTTCAGGCGATCGAGTATTATGCGGACGAAAGAATTTTGTCCGTAATGTTGTGGTTTGAGATGTTCCTGTGGTTTTTGCTGAGTTGCCGGTCTCGCCTTTCGTCTTCCTCTCCACACATGAACTAGCGAGGTGAGTTTGGGCATAAGCTTACAGCAGCCGTGTTTGTATATTTCAACACCTTCGGAGAATACCTGATGTAGACACACGATAGTTCGACCGTCCTTACCGACAAGGTCCACTGGGTGTCCCACAGCATAGTGAGCGCAAGGACGATGATTTGCGCGTTATTTATTTTACCTTGATATCAAACTTGCGCAACATCAATCGCACTCCTCTCTCACTCAATTGAGCCGGAGTCGGAGTCAAGAAACTTGGAGACTGACTCGGGCGTAGTGGCTGACAAAGCTAAACAGCCTGCGTACGCGTGCCATGCACTCCTTGTCGCGCAAGTTGAGGTTTTAACGAAAATAAGAGACGGCGGCTCGGATCACAACTGAATGGAAGCGCCATAAAGTCAACGGATATGTAAAAGAGATTTAAATTGATACCTGTGATTTGAACGCTAGGTCTGATGCAGTCATATTGGTCTAAAAATCAAACTTTCATAAATCTGTTCCTTGGCATGCTAATGGTATATTCTTCCCCTTCACAGTTATTCCTTTACGCATGACACTTGCGTTTTTGTTTCTAATTGCAAGTTAAAGTCTTTGGACTTAGGGTAGCAATATTGAGAATAATTTCAGTCTTCATGTCAAAGCGAAAATGAAACATTGCAATGCTTTTGTAGGAGCACGTGTCATAATTATTCGTTTCCTCCGAGATTGTTCTTTAGTTTTGCCCTGGAAACTCAGCTGTGTGGTCTGTGAGACCCTTTTCTAAACGTTTTTGCCTCTTCTATAGGTCAGCCATCACCCTCCAGTCGCCGCGCTTCACTGTGAGAGTGATGCCTGGTACACTTGGTTTGATTTCTCTATGTCCACCAAGTTCCGTGGCAAGTACCTACAGATTGAGCCGATTGGGACCTGCCACCTCGTCTTGCGTCGTACAGGGCACCATTTCACTTGGAACAAGATTCCACTCACGGTGCACAACATCATCGTCGGCAAGCTTTGGATCGACAACGCCGGGATTATTGATGTTACAAACCATACTACTGGCGATCAGTGCCGATTGACTATCAAACCCTACTCGTACTTTACCAGTGAACCTCCACACCGGGTAAGTTGTCTGTGCTGTCGATTCTCGTTAACTAATGATGATCGGCGTTTTCCACCACGGTGCCTTTATTCTCTTCGCTTTTTGCTTTAGCGTAGAAGGTTTCATAATTCAACGTGACGAATAATTCATATGCTACCATTTTTTGCCAAATTGACCTTTCTTGAAGGTTTACTGGGAAGGCGAATGCCGTGAGCTGTGCGTCTCTACCCCAGCTGAACTTTTGTATGGATGTCTGATGACTTCACACCTTTAAGACTATTTCGTTTGTGGCAATCGCACTTTAGACATGACTATTTTACAATGCAGCTGCGCTTCCACAGAGCAATCTCATTCTATGTGATGTCGGTTGGCGAGGCAGAAGTGAGTTGGGTTTGATTTCATGCCGAAATATTTTCACTTTTTTTCAAAACAGTCGCTAACGCTTGTGAAATCTGGAAAAGGCTTATGCTGCGTGGTTTTACTTAGAGCAAACCTAAGCAATAGCGATGGAACAACGTAGGAACCTTTTCAATATTCCAACTGACAAAAAGACTGCATTACGTAGTAATTTTCCCCGTGCCAGTTTCCAAGCTAAACACAAAAAATCGGAACTGTTGTTAGACTATTAAGGAACTCCGAAATGTTAGATGATTACGACAAATGTATGCAATCTATATATATTATGCCCGATTAATTTAAACTTATATTGAGATATTATTATAACGCCTGGTTGTTTTTATAACTGAATATAAATTCGAAAAGTTTAAAAATTAAATGCAATTTATCCTTTTTCCCTAAGCCTTAACAGTTGTATCGAGCATTAATCTTAGAGGAGAAGCTGTTCAGTACCCAAAGTTCAGTATTGTCCGAATGTCACCTGAACGGAGTGAAAATATTTCACATTGAGTCAAGGTCTTGGAGATTCGTGGCCATACGTATTCTTTTTATACCACAGCTAACTCCTGTCTACTAGATTGAAGTTGAATAGTGTACACAGATAAACAACGAGAAGAAGTTATCCCCTCAAAAGACGTGGCGCGTCTGTTATCCTAGCTTTTCGTGGGTAATCGAGCGTCTTTCAACAAAGGCAGCACCAGCAAGGTGCAAAAGGATAGTCCTATAACGGCACTGAAACGCTGCGGTCTGGACCTCCACCCAAAGGACAAACCGAGAACTAGGTAGCCCAATTTCCTCTTAACCGCCGGATCTCCATCTTGCGCATTTTCCTAAATCTTGGATAAAGATTCCAACTATGGTGCCGCAGGAACTGGCGCTTCTGGAACGTGCAGTTCTTTTGGAAGCTTTTACGTCTGATGAAGGGCCACCGGAAGAAATTCGAGAATGGATCAAAGCCAGAAGCGCGGTCATATCACATCTTCGGTTGCTAGTATGTCCAAATATTCGTAAACTTAATAGGCGAACTTTATATTTAAGTCTTCTATAGTCCGGAAGTGACTATCCGCAAGCAACGCAAGCATGCAAAGTATACATTATCAACCGGCCAGTAATTTGGTGTCATTTTAAGAGTCCAGTTCAGTCGGGGCCAAGCCATTTATGTTCGTATGAGCAGCAAGCAGGCCTGCACGAAAATGCACGAACACGAACCGGTTGTGCATTAAAGGATAAACTTCCGTAATGACCCTTCACTCTTCCTCACCAAGGCACAGCTGCGCTTTCGACCGTGTGAAGATCTCGAGCCAATCAGGTGGACGGATTTCACACCTGCTGCATGGCAATCGACCGGTGATTTGTCAATGGGCGTAATGATCTGCCTACTATTATTGGGGGTTGCAGAGAAAACCAGTGGCTCGGTTGCAGACCATTCTTGACTGATGGAATTTAACCATCCATTAAGTTGTAACTTTCATTTGATCTTTACAATGGGCTTGCGCGAATAAAGAACGATCTCTAATTCAATGAAAGCGCAAAATAAGTATTCTATGTACTATTTTGTTGGCTAGGAAGTACACTTTTTGAGAAGAGTGGAAATTTCGAAAACAAAAACCTGTTGAGTACATCCACGGTTTAGAAGTATAGAATGCTTGTCCATGCAAATAACTGACGAACTAAAACGTTATAGGCACAGAAAGGTTTAACATAGGAAATCGCCCGAATATAGGGTAAAGGTAGATTTTTGCTCAAATTTATAAACAGTTTTACCGACAAAATAAATGAAAACATATTCTGCATGAAAAAAAAGAGGGAGACATTTTCCGAAACCGGCTAGACGGTAAAGTGTTCAACGTTTTAGGTGCCTAAACTTGATAATCTCCATTTCCGTCATCATGTTTCATTACACAGGTGGAGATCGACGATGAGGACCATCAGATCTCGTTATGAGCAGGTATCCATAGTAGAACGCGTTTAGGGAATTTCGATGCCGTTTACACATATTTTGCTTAAATCTAAGTACCCTTTAAAGAAGGAAGTAGATTGCTTTGTTGTAGGTGATAGTATCAGACAGAAACAGTGACTGCGGCCAGATAATCCGGCTAAATTTCGAACAGGATTTGAAGTGGAGTTGTGGTAAGCGTCGACTCAGATAAATTAGTGGTTATGCGGTGTGTAATCGGATTTTGTAGTTTCTACATCAAACTTTCTATCCATCGGATTTCAACTTAGATTGCATATTTTGCAGGAGTAGGCAAATCTGCGTGATTTGCTCATTGGGTGCGTTCGTCAGTAGCAACATTGTTTCTCTATTACAATTTGGCGTTGTCAACACTTCTTGTCCTTCTGTATTTGATTGGCCTTGAGGGTTTCTGTAGTTTTCATGTATGCCTATCCTCTTCAAGAGACACCCAGGACTTGCAGTTAATCCCGACGCATTTGAGTGAAGCCTTTACGATGTAGTTTTTCTTGTCCATGGAGACGAACACCCGTATAAATTTTACCGAAAAACGTGCTTTCGGAGGCGCTCATCAGACAATCTTACGACTTAGCATCTCTATAAATGTTCAATTAGCCTTCGCGTTGAAAAAATTATTGGCGCACAATTCGGTTCCAGTACTTTATTGTCTGAAGCGCTTTCAAGACTGCAAGCCTACGAATTTCCAATTTCGTATTGAGAACACTAAGATTCAAACCGCTCAAAGGTGTGGCAGACTTTGGAAATCGGAGCTGCTGCTCCATTGTCATTGAATTTGATTCTTAGCAAAGTATTGCTTCAAGGATAGGAACCTTTAACAACTGCCGGGAAATATTCGATTTCCATGAAAAGATTCGAATACAAAATAAACTGTTTAAAAATTGGAATTATTTGCTTTCCAATTCATACAGTATCTGATCGGACGCAAAATCCATATTTTGGTTAACCATGTTTGCATCAGAGACCCGGGTTTTACCGACTCATGAAGCCCTTTATGTCTGTAGCCAGTTCGTGCGGAATGGCTATCCGACAGTCTTTATAATCTGTTGCCCGTGTGTTCTGCTCTGGAGGACCCAAACAGAAATCCTACCAAGAATGTGGCATGCTCTGCCAGATATTTACGGATGTCTCAAGGGTAACCGAGCGCGGTGCTGCGACATTCGATGTTTGACATGCATGCCGGTTCACAGCTATCATGCGCAGTCGGGCCGTTAAGATTACGAACCAATTAAACCTCTCGAATCGAAATCGGTGCTCGGATCGTGCCTTCGCGAGCACAAGCTGGCTGTGTGGCAGGACGATGAATTATCACAAGTCGCTTCCCACACTTTCGAACGGACGCCTTATTCCTATTTTTGGTCGTCGAGATACTCCCTCAAGCCGGGAGTTCATCAAAGTCTGGATCTTTAATGAGAACTCAGTCAGCAGACACCGATCCTTTGCCCGCATACAGAGCCCTTCAGTCACCTGCAAAACTGCAGCACTGGTCGTTTATTCTTTATGCTCCCTAAAACTGTCGCTTGTTCCGTTGCTGCTGTTATCTATGAAAACGGTCCCCTGCATGAGTTCCAAAGTTAAAAAATTTGAGGGGTGGTTCCGACTCCCGATAAGATTATCCACAACAGTGAGGGAGTTTTCGACGGTTTGCCCCCGCAACGGGCTGCGCTACATGATTTATTGGATCAAAATGTAGTTTATATGGCTCGTGGCACGCGTATATCGAGCAGCCTTTAGGCTGCGTGTGGTGACACGCCTTAGGCGGTTTTCGGGTCTTACTATAGGTTGTGACTTCATTTGAGTGAAAAACGCCTAAAATTAGCGCTGGCCACCTGCGGGATTTCATGTTTGCTCATTCTGCACACCTGCTATTGTTGGGATAGAGTTGAATGGGCCAACTCTGGTTTGAATAGACACAAAGCTTCTACCTAGGCGTGCCACAGCGCATTTGACCCATCTATACTGATTAAACCTGACCGCCAACACATGGCCCTACTGGTAGGGAAAACCCTGCCCGCTGGCCTCGTCTGATGATCTAAACGGGTGCCAGCTTGTGGCTGTCGTGCAGAATATGGCTTCATGTAACTGCGGATGAGAGCTAGGATCGAGCGGAGTAACTTCCGTGTAACAACCTCCCACAATGTGTCTGTTATCTGCTTATTCTGTAGACTCTTGAAGATCTCTAATCTATCAGTGTCATTTATATTGGATTATCTGAAAAGGAGCCCCCAAAACGAAGACTTATCAATATTCCTTTCAGTACCTGAAAGAAATTTCTTTTGTTTGAATTTAATGTCTTTCGTATCTGTCGTCGGCGATATGTTCACAAAATTTGCATTCTGAGGACATTTGATGTATGTAAAAGAAATGTTTTTCAGACTTCTGACAGACAAAAGCATTGTCTTCTGCTTTTGGACTGTTTTCGCTATCCGCGGCTATTCCCAAGTGTTCATACATTTAACATAATCACCCTCAGTGCGATCCAACCAATAATGATAAAACTTGTGTCTGACAACTCGCGCGAAACACCCCCGCTCGATTCCGAGTAAGCGCAAATATCGGGTGGAAAATCCTTCATAAATCTAAAGCAAGCGGCATAACTGAGGGAGACTGGTCGCGGGCACTCACTATAATCTTTTATGTGGAAACTGTAAAAATGCCTTGATGTTCTTCTGCTAAGAAGCGTTTGTTCTGCTCCCGAAAAAATAGGCTGTAGGTCAAAGAAATGTGTTCGAACATGGACAAAGTACTTCGCTGTACGCATTTTCACTAGCAGGCTGTGCCTATTCCCACTAGGCCAAAATTTGGGTATGACGTTCGCTCGCACAAACTGTGAATTTGTAGCCGACAGTAGTAAATTTGGAAGATGTGGCTTTTTCGGTTAGGTACCAGGGCTGTAAGTGGTGGGGGTACTTTTAGGAGCGACCTTATGCGGACATCTTTTGTCATTTATCTACCCGCTGGCTACCTAGCACGTCCCCACTGGTTGCCGACAGCAAAACGACCTTGAATGTAGGCTTGCTGTGAGATACGATGACTGTTGCCTCCGCCGAGTAAGCGGTCGTAGATCACCGACAGCCTCTACAGAGCCCGGATGCTCGGGGACTGGCCTGTAATGTTGCGAAGATGAGGGATGGCGTTGGCATGTCCACCATCATCCCCCATTAAGGGATTTCTAATGGCCGCTGGGAATTTGTCTGTACCCGAACTCTCCAGGACATTCCGTAAACCGAAGACCGGGTGAGTCTTTCGTGACCGAAACCATGTCAAGCAAGCTTTCCTCTTTGACGATTGCGCAACGGCCTGTGACGAATGCTCCTGCATATTGGAGGAAATGTCATGGGTATCGTAGATTACGATCTCCCAGGCCGGCGAGCAGTGTTTCCAACGCATGCCTGTCCAGATCAGCTGCCGCGGTGGTGATGTGTGGAGGTAAAATCCTTGACATCATCGAGGCCGGCTAGATCAGGCATGATCGCCGCCGTACCAAGTACAAGTCTTCAGGCATCAGCATCTGCGCCTCGGAGTTCTGTGTCATCTGCGTGTTGTGCGACGGTTTGCGGTGTTGCACACTGTGCCCGTGTGCTCTTGCGTCCGAAGGTCAACTACATATCTGTCGTAAGCCCCCTTTGACTTCAAATCAGACTAGTCATTGATTATAGGCCATTTTTCATGCCTCGACGGTTTTGTGGACCCTGTGTTTGCTTGCTCCAGTGCACTGGAAACAATCAGTGGATGCTCTGATCTGCGATTCTATATTTATCTGATAATTTGTCAGCTGATTTGTCTCCATGCAAATAATTCTAAAAAATCTGATTCTGCGTTTCTGCTGCCGATTTACGCACCTCGTATTTTCTAAACAGGTGACTGGCGCGGTGAGCGACAGTAAAGGCAATGTGCATGGCATCATCAACGGTACGTGGGATGAGTACATTGAATATGCGCCCGTCGTCTCCAGTTTCCGTGGAGATGGAAGAAAGCCCGTTTTGGAGACTGGACCAGCGAGACAACTTTGGCGTGTCCGTCCGCTCCCACCGGATGCAGAGAAAATGTACAACTTTACCCAGTTAGCCATCGAGCTGAATGATCCAGCGGAGTCAGACGACGTCTGTCCAACGGATACCCGCCTGCGGCCAGACCAACGTTTAATGGAGCAGGGCCGATGGGATGAGGCGAACCTGGAGAAGGTGCGCTTGGAAGAGAAACAACGGGCGCGAAGGCGTCAGATGGCGCTTGAGAGCTTGAGTCTTCTCGATCCTGCTACATCTCAAAGATCAGGTGACGTGCAGTCGGCATCTGGCATCCCGCCTAACGTTCAAGGTGCGACTTTTTATCGTGGATGTTTTTACTAACAATCGTTGAAGTAATAAGGGCATAAATGATAAGTTTGCTTGGTATCATAAGTCATCCGTACTTATATCCCTACGCAGGAAAACAGTAGGTTATTCAACCATTTAATCAAATGTTGGACCGTTGACTCCTGTTCTGCTGACTTTTACCTGAAATATTCGCCGAAATGAAATCCGATCTTACGGCCCAAGTGTGAGCTAAACGATGGCTGCAACCCGATTCCCACCAGATCGCATGAAAATCTACCACATCTTGTCTCCAACCTATTTGGGCATATTGTGTCAACTTCATGTCTTGCACTTGGCGCCCATTTTTTACGTTTTTTGCGTACTTGTTTGGATCTCACTGCACTGGAACCCATCTATATTACTTGAAATAAATTTGCAGTATATATTCGGTCGAAGCACTAGTCATGAATCCTGACACGATCATAAATACGTCTCCTTTATGTTTCTTTGCTGTTGTTTCTAGAGTATTGACACGAAACAATAACAGCGTACCGACATCTTGATTGCCTGGACGTCCGATAATAATTCTTTTCCGTCTGTAGATGTGCGTTTATTCATTAGTTTCTGTCTATCTCTGGGCAGCCCGCACGCCCTAGTGTTTACTACACTCTTTATGGTCGGCGTTTGATTCCTTTCAGATATAATCGATCGAGCCTACGAACCTATCTGGTTTGAACGAGTCGTGGACAAAGATACAAAACAGGAAATGATGAAATTCAAAGGAACCTACTGGGACTGCAAAGCTCGAAAAGATTGGTCCATGTGTCCGGACATTTATTAATCCGGAATGTATTCTACCATCTGTACCCTCTGCCTTGAAGAGCATTTCTCTGTCGCTCTCTCATCGCCTCGTCCGATAACTGGAGCCGGGCAAGTGTCTTGGACAAAGCCTTGCCCCGTGTTGTTGGCCACAGTATTCTCCTATCTTCCCCTTCCCAAACACCTAGTTGTCTACTTTTATTATTTTGCTTCACTGTCTGGACATCAGAGCCCTTTGTGTTAACTTGGTCACGCAGATTTCAGCCATCAGTTCCTCGACCCGATAACTTGTGACCTGCAGGAGTACACGGGTCGCACGCAGCCAAATGTATTCTTTACCCGATACACTTTCTGATTTCATCTTTTCCGTGCATCAGGCAGCTCATGCTTATTCTGCTACGATTTGCATTATCTGTCCACCCAAATTTTGTATCGTGATAAAATGATCGAAATTTGACGAAAATAGTTGTCTCCCAGTGTTGATTTCAGGTCTTACTTGGAATTTCATGCGGCGAAATAAACTCCGCCTTCTAAGTGCTATAGCTGGTGCAGACCACTTGTAAGCTTGTGAAGCAATAGGACCTCATCCGCTATCTGGCTTTTTGCAAGCAGGTCCTGTTCATCTCGAGCCGTTGTCATATCCTCATGTATTTCTTCAGTAATTGAATTGGTGTGATATGCAGGGTTAGTATCTTCAGGTCTGACAAATTGGTTACGTATAAAATGGTCGTAGATCATCATAATGTCGTGGCACTATAGGTGCTTCTCGCCGTCAAGTACATTCCGTGAGTTTCGAACTTATGTGTAGACAGGAGGCATGATGGTGCCCGCATTCGATAAAAGTCCCCCAGCAAGTCGTATCACACATCTGGGTTTTGATGAACCATGACTTAATCGAATGGGTTGACAGTGTGGACGACTAATGTCCGCGTGCTCCTGCACCCAGTTGCACGGAGAGGAGTAAAGCGCAAGAAATAGCGGAGGGTTGGCTGTGGAACATTAAGGTCTGGTTAAGCGACATGAGTTACTGCGATTCCTGTGTGGCGGCACTTCTGCATCAGACAACTGACCGGATCGGACAGTGGTCTGATTGTGGGGGTGGGGGACAGAGTGAGGCCGACGGCTCAGCGCATCGTCCTCACTATAAACAATCTGACGCGCTTGAAACTATCACGGTGCTCTAAAAGCCGTTACTTGGAATATTGCCGACTGACGGGATAAATTGGACCGCCTGGTCAGCCCACTGTGTTTTGTGTGGCGTGGCTGACTGGTGGACTGAGAATCAGTCTGCAATGGCTCCTTCTTAATGTGACTTTTATGGCACTCCCACTCCGTGGGATCCGAGCCAGGTGTTGTGGTACGCCCAGGGCGGCTCCGACCGCGCCAGCCACCTGCGCCTTCTCCCATCTCCGGTCTTCTGGACTGTGTCATGACACCGGGCTCAGGTGGGGGAGGAGGAGAGTGTGCGGTAGATGCAGTGCAAGTTTACTATCACTTTCAACTAAATCACGCGCAAGTCACCGTCCCTGCACCACCCTTCCGTGGAGCATACGGTGGACCTCGTCGTAATCGACGGTCTGGAAGGCCTGCTGCCGGTGGAAAAGTCTTAACCTTGAGATACATTCCCTCAGTAAAAACGCCGCAATCGGTGTGATGATTGCACTAGTCGCGATTACGGTTCCAAAGTATGCCGCGAAGTGCTCAACATCCTGTATACCCTTAACAAATGGATGCAAAGTATTCCGACGTGACAAATCGCGGGTATGACTTAATTTCTTGTGAAGGAGACTTGCATTTCAACTTTTTGACTCTTCCATACTCATCATTCCTCAGGGACAAAAAAATATCGAGCAGGTGGATGCGGACGCAACGGTCATCCAGACATTCGATTCTTCTCAAATACGCCACACTTATTGACGGCTCGCTCCACGCGAACCGAAGCCCATTGGTCGGGAACTCACATAGTGGACTTTTCGTATAAAAAGCGCCGCCGCAACCTCCTCCCTAACCTAGACCAAAGCACCCCATTGGACCGCAAACTTTGAAGCCAATTTGTTTGCCATTATGAAACAGGATAAACTACAGCCTTTCAGCACACACCAATGACAAGTCCCACTCCAGCTGATTAATATGAGATAGGATTATTGGCTGGTGTGGCATGGGGCCTCCATCTCACGCGGGCCATACCGCTCATTTCCGTTTAGGCCGGGCATAAAATTGTCATGCGTGTCTTAGTCCAAAAGGACGGATACACTGCAGCCCGATTTTCAACCCGCCCCTCCCCTTTATTCACTCCGACAGTTCTTAGGCGTGCTTCAGAATAAGTAACAGCCTATCACCTATCCTGTATGGTTGGTTGGTTTCATCGACGTCTAAAGGCTGCCTTTAGTTTGCAGCATAATGGACAAACATGCCTGTGGCCTTGTTCGGCAACTATATCTCCCAGCTTGCTCCCCGACGACACTCCGGTTGTCCAGCGGGCTATCTTTAACCGGCCGTCATCATCGATTGAGTCGGTCGTTCTAGTGCTTAAGCTACAACGGACGTCAGAATTGTGCACAGATAAACTTGTAAGCTGGTCCCCTTTGTCAGACTGGCCGCAAATAAGCAGAAAGGCCATATCTAGACCCCTTCGAATCCTCGCTCCTTGGGCCACATGACATTTTTTGCAAGGACATTCAACGTGTACGAGCGAAATCAGCGCATTCCAGCTTGTAATCCAAATCCTTACCGTCGGTCCCATCTGACCCTTGTAGGCAAAGTAACTGGGTGTAATTCCTTGGTAGAAATTACCACGCCTGCTATCGATTTCATTTAGGGAAGTGGTTAGCCACTGCCCGGAGCTGCCGCCCAAAACATTCTCCGAACAGACTTTTTAGTGTCCTATACACCTAGCACGTTAATTACATATAATCTAACTCTGAAAGTGATTGTTTTCTGTCAAGATGTTTTTTATACATTCATGATGTCACGAAATTTACCCGAAAAATTTAAATCCCCCAGTTTGGCGAAATGTTTGACATACAGGTTTCAAGATCGACTATTTTTGATAGTAGGGTAGCAATAACTCTCGCCGTTCCGATAAGAGCCTTACGTGAACGGGAAAGAGGCCTGCAACGGTTGCCTTTTTGGTGTCGCCCGCAAACACCCTTACAAGTTACTCTTTGTCTGATAATGTTCGATCACATCAAGAAAACACCGTCAGAGTATTTCTTCTAAAGAAAAAACCCAAAAAATGTAAGGGGTTCGGGAATCGCTCTTGCTACGGGCAAGAACAGTTCTAGAATCCTGTTTTTACTCAAAGATATGGCGGTTTGAAATCGCGGATAAGAACGCCAAGACTAAGGCATGTGACAGTTCCTTGACTGATAGGACTAGGTTTTGTCATCTGTGGGCGGTATGGCTCCCAAGTGTTCGACAATCGCAAAACTTGACTGAGCAGTGCCGGAGTAAAAACAGGCTCGCTCGTCCCGTGCTGTGAGGCTTTAGCTAATCGTACTGAAACTGCATCGCAAGGATCATAGGCTCAATATAGAAAAAAGTATTTGCGTGACTCGCATACGGCTATCAGCAGCCTTTCTGAAGATAGAGATGACTGTTGATTACATTTGAATTACGCTGAGCCAAAATTGTCAAACCACGACGAAAATCTAGGTTTGTGCGTTTTGTGTCCGAGCATTATTGTCTCATCCCCTAAAAACCATGTCCGGTATCAAATGTTGGCGACTTCATGTTATGTGCATATTGATCCTAAGTGTTACTCAGTTGACCGTTGTTACGAGTGAGTGGTTCTCTTAGTCAGCTATTCACACGTGAGTAATATACAATTAGTCCAGGCGGGTCGTGCTTATTCGGATTTTAGATTGGTAGTGAGTTTTCTGGAGACCCTTAAAGGCCAACCGCGAAGCACAAGGTCATGACATGACGCAAAACAATGGAAGATCTACACAGGTCACAGAAGCAGAGTCGTCTCAGCGAAAACCCCAAGCTGGACTTCTTGCTCTATATGGTAAAAGCATAAACAGCACTTCTAGGTGAGGACCGCATAACTTGACAGCAACGAGTGACCGAGTATTATATACTACAGGGCAAAGCTAACTGCTAATACTTTTTTTTATTTTATTTTGTACCTTCAGATGTACAACATACCGTGATAAGGAATAGAAACAGAAACCTGCATGAAAAGTTAAACCTCGTAGTAATCGAAATCCTCTGGAATAAGAAACTGTTTCGAAAGAACCTCTTCTTCGACGCCAAATTTATCGCGAAGCCAGGCTTTTAACTGGAAAATGTTATCTGAAAATTAAAGAAAGCAGCAGACAAAGGAAGATAGCATAATGTGGTATTCCAAGTTATTCAAAGGACAAGTAGTCAGGAAGTAGAGGAAATATTCCCGTTATAATGATCCGTAGCAGGCCGATAGTAGAGGGGAAGGACAGACCAAGTGGTGTCATACGGTCATTCAAGGGGACAGACTATGTACTAGCACACGAGGCAAGGCATAGCTTACGTATAGATGATTATGTATTCCGTTGGATTTGTAATAATTACTTATTAATCCTATATGGAAACATTGGAATATAGAAATGCATCCACAGAAGCATTTGAATCTTGAAAAGGCATGGCCACGTCGTGGAGTTAAGGGAAATGCCTACGGAGGGTTAAAAAATCATGCAAGTATCCGCCACATCGAAAGCACTGCGCATGATTGAAAAAGCTTACCAGTCCAACGATTAACAGATTCAACAGCTTGTTCGGTTTTTAAGTTTAATTCACTTAACCGGCTGGGATCGAACTTTTTCAGCGCTGCCAATTTAGCATTAAGCTTTTCCAGCGATTCTTTATTTGCGCACAATAAAGCAAGTGCTTCGCTTCTTTCTGTCTGTGTTTAAATGATTAATTAAATCGAAAGAGATACCGTTTCCTCTTTGCCGATACGGGAATCAGAAAGACATTTTGTCAATGTAGACAGACGAGAACTTGTTTTCTCTACCTCATTTTGCAATTCTTCTATTTTTTTCCGTCTCTATGAAGAAGTTACTTAGATAGAAGAATTAGAGTACGCTTTGGGCGGCTTTACTGGGAAATGCCCAAAAATAAACCGATGTACCAATTTTATCGGTGTCGACCATGCAATCGTAAACTAGACTCATCAAAACATCTTTTACTGTCATTGATGGTATGCCCTTCTCTTTTTGGCAGAGGCGCTCCAATTCTTTTAGCGTGAAAAAATCGGACTGAAATTTTGGCATACTTACATAGACAAATACCTTCTCATAAAAAAATTCCATCATTTTTTGTCGCTTTTCATCCAAGGAAAGGCCTCTCCTCCTGGACATTGCAAGGCAATAAGCGCGGGTTGCGCGGAGACTTCGGACTCTAGACGTTTAAAACAATTGATTGAAAAAGACAGATTTTTCAGAAACTAACAAGGTCATACAACGTTTATATAAGTCTCTTACTAAACATGTGGAACACAAAAACTAGCACTATGCATGCAAGTGCTTACTCAGGTGCGAAACTGGGGAGGAATTAAAAAAGCAGAAGAAGCAGGGGTTTTGTCATGCACTCGGCTAGGCAGAATGCCCTTGATCGCATACTCTGTAATGAATATGCTGAAGGAATTCCTTAACTTTATTATTTATAACTGGAATAAATACTATACATTTCAGTTGATGTTCAGGGGAGCTGAAGGCTGGATTTGTTTTTCTTTTCCATTTGACAGCTCTGTGTGACACTCAAGAGACTACTACGAAATTATTGCGGGTCTCTGCAACAGACACCGGGGCATTTGATCGAGGCGGTCTTACGTAGAGAGGTCCTATCAAATATCCGCTTTTCATAATCGTATCGATGAGACACTCTTGATAGCGAACAGTATGCATATGTTTTAGCGGCGTTCTATCCCGCCTGAATTTCGTCACAACTAGGAACGTAAACATTAGCAAGAATATAGTAGGCATTTGAGTTTTCTTGCAATTGCTGTTGAGGATACTTTCAATTTTTCAGTTACCTTTTAAGATACTGTTATGCTTTAACCCTCGGCAGGCCAGATCATTCTCCCGGTACGCACTGCATATTTGGGAATGAAACACAAGGTAAATTGATTACAGTGGCTCCTGAATACCTTGTCTGTGAGTTACCGCTTTCGTCGCAATGGCAATTCCCACGCCATTAACATATTTTTCTGCATTTTTTTAACTTCACTACACGAGAGACAGCAACGAACGCGCAACGCTATTTTTTGCACCAACTGAATCTTGGACCCATCCCTTAATTGCAGACTCTTTGCTTGTCATGGACCAGTACGATCTCTTCTGTCAAGACCGCACTAAATCGTCAACTCTTAACAACCTTGATACGTTCCTCCACTTTTGCAACCACGACGACGGTCTCCAGGTTCAGTTTATGATCAAGGCGGGTTCTGATGGTTTTGCCTCTTTTATTGGTGGACTATGCAGTCGGCAAGGTCGCATCTCGATGATGATCTCATGACCTCTACTGTCCCCTCTTCGTTTTGACCCTGGTGGCCACGATGAGTTCCTCCTCTCTCACCTCCACTGGTGGTTGCAAACAGTAGCTCTGACTGCTATATTATCTCTCACATGACAAGGAGCGTTCCAAACCCTCATACGTTATCAGCAACATCACAGCACTATCCCATTGCATCTAGCTATTAATGTTTAAGTGAAACAGTTTTTTTCTCCTAATTTGTTTTAAATTGGCGGCTCGCCGAAACTCCGCCTCCGATTTAACCGTAGGAGTTTTTACTGCTTATTTTCTAGTTCACCGTTAATGTTAAAGATTGTTAACTATTGTTTTAAAAATGGCAAATCATTCTGAATCGGACATGCGTACCATATTGTTCATTTCTGCTGTTAATATGGCTGCTCACATATTGCAGCAATTATCCTTTTTGTATCTATTTACACCGCGATACTAATTTTGAAATGACGGGGCTCTCTGGGCCTTAAATATACAATTTATTTATTTATTTATCGAAGGCCGACTGAACCTGCGAGGCCTGAGATATAAGACTTCTTTGCATGTATCCATGGTACAGACGTTCTGAAGCGATTTATCAAGTAGATGACAATAGCTCTGATCGATGAAGGCCACTGGTGTCGGCAGGAGTACTTGGCTGTGATCGAACTATGGTAATGAATCGAGAAGACTAAAATGAGAAAGCCAAAGCTGTACTTGATGAAAGATAGTTTTATAGACCAGCACAGGGTTCACCAGCCAAAGCAGTAGCGGGTTGGTTGAGTAAATTACTTTGAGAATTCTATCACCAAAATGTGATCACAAGGAATGAACGGCGCCAAATGAAACCTACGTATATTTTTCTGGCTCGCTTCTGTGGTTTGCCGACGATCCATATAACAAACGTTACACTGCGGTCAATCGTTACCCTAAACGGCAACCCCAACCAAAATTGTGCAAAAATCGATGTTCTAGAAGGTGAAATTCCTCCAAGACAATCACACTATCTTAGTCCGATCAGCCTCCCAATTGCTGGCAGGCTACCAAGGTCAAAGGATTCGATCGGACGATATCATGTACCCTTTTGACGTTACGTTATTATTCACATCAATCCAACAGTATTTGGCAAAAGATCTCTTGAGCGGTAAACTTGACATGTTGTAAAACGAATCCAAGAGTTCACTCAAAATTTAAGACCCGATGAAGCTGTTCGAATTTAACCAAAATACATTCTATACCTTCGCAGTAGAAACATATGAGATATCAGGGAAGTTCAATAGGCTCCACAAGGTTCGGTTTAGTCGCAGAATTATTTCTGCAAGAGTTGAAAAAGAGTGCCTGCACACAATAGCCATTTAATCTTTTGACACCGTTATGTGAATGACCCATTTATTATTGTCATAAAAAAACTTACTGCAAAATTTCCACGATCACCCTACGTCGATGTTAACCGACGCATAATGCACAAGGAAAGAAGAAAAAAGAGTATCAGCTGTCCTCGCTCGATGTCCTTGTCAGATGACGTTCCAACGGTGCAAGAGAATTATCACCGGGAAGGCGACGAACAGCAAACAGCTGCTGTAGCTTCACATTAACCATCCGGTAGCCTACAAACGAAACCGTGTGGGAAAACTGCAAAATAATCCAACCTCACTACAGCAACCTGGAACAAAATGAGGATGAGGTCGGATATATCCGTGACCAGTTTATGCAGAACGGCTATCCGAAGACATTCATGAATCGGTCGCTACGTGTTCGCTCCGGAGGACCTGAACAGAACTAGCCTCTATGGTGTGGCATTTGCTGCCAAACATCAAGTTCATGGCGAGTTGACCAAACGCAGTGCTGCGGGTCTATTGTTGCAATTACACATTGGTCAAAAGCTACCAAGCGTAGCGCGGTCTTGAAAATCACCTATGAAATCTTAATGAGCAGTCGAGTGTAGCATACCGCATCCCTACTCAAACTGTCTTCATAACTACGCAGGACGGGTTGGATGCATGCATGGATCGCGCATCGACGAACTTAAGCCTGCTTTGTGAAGGGGTGATTGATTATCGAAAACGGCTGTCAATACCTTCGAAATGGGTCACGAGATTAATTTCACAGTCATGAAGCTAATCGCCCTCACGAGAAGAAAGACACACTGGGACTTGATGCAAACCTTTTCTCCTCGTTGTATTATTGATCTTGTGTAAAAGCCGTCGAACTGACGTTACTCGTTTTTAATTGACCCCTGCCCCATATGAATGTTGTTTTTCTTGTCGTTTTTTTTATTTCTGTCGATGGACTCCTGTAAGATTTCGAAGGCTCAGATGAATAAGGACATGATTCTGGTGAGATCACAGCATTCTTCTTCATTTTAACTGCGCTCTGTGGGCCATTATTTGAAATTTATTCATGACATCATACAGAAAAATCTGGCTTGTTAGGATTAAAAGTCATTTACTTCCATGCATATGCGCAATAGACATATCTCATGGCGCTCGTTGTCTCTGGTGGTATTTTTGTTTATTTAAATAACAAACGCCTCAACCATGAAGCCATTGTTGATGAAAACCGATCTACTTGTTTCAACTGCATCGCATGTTATCGTGACTTTCCAAAACAACTGGTATAACTGTCCTTACCATTATACAGGTCAAGCAGGTCAACGGTTATTTTCGAAAATACTCGCGCACAAATGGCATACTCGGAGGAAGGCCATGAGTTTGACTTTGAGAGCACGCGAATACTGGTGCGATGCGGTACCAGGAGGAGCGGGAACTGCTATGGGTATGGGTATCTGACATCAACTCCATCAATATACCAGTCGATCTGCGCTTGTTATTATGCGCTAAGCCTATGCAGCCATGTGGTACTGCAAACTTCCCTATCAAGGTCGTGCGCTATTACCACGCAAAGAGACCAGTTTGCACTATCAGGCGCGAAGTCTGCTTACTCCTCTACGCTAACCTTCTCCATTCCGCATTACGTTATTTTTTAACTACAAATATGTTCATTTGTTATTGCACTCACACCGTCTTTGGATGCTGAACTACTTTGCGGGTTTGAAAGCCTAGACTAATTGACCTACTGTGCATGTGGTCACGCCTCCTTCTTCTTTGCAATGTGAACCTTGGTCTCTGATATTTGCCTTTATTCGTGAGAACACGTTATCTGTAGCTTTGACTTCTTTTCGCATCTAGCATTCCTTGTCTGCCGAAACAACAGGGGACTTTTGATAAATGACACATTAACTGCAAGCAGAGATCAATGAAAGATAGTTTGTGTTATTCATACGCATACACTGTAATAGGAAGTTCATTTCTTACCTGATGCTTAACTTTATACTAAATAGAGGTCTAGGCTATGTAAACCAATCCACATCTGATTGACCTTAATAACCTGAGTCTGATTTTCCAAAGCAGCAATCTTGGATGAGTTGTTCATTTTGTGTTTCAATTGAGTGTTATTAGCTGGGACCGTTATCAAAATTACTTCTGGCAGATTCCTTTCTTCACCCTCCAAACACGCAAAGTCAAACGAACCAAAAATGACCATCATATTTCAATGTTCCTTTCCCTTTCTGACATTTTTACTAGACCGGATAAAGGGGTAAATATATCATTTTCTTCTTTCAACGCGGTTATCGTAAAGAATATTGCTCACGCAGACGTATTGGAGACAGGGAATTTCAAATGTGCGTGAACAGAGGGTTTTGGTTAGACTGCCAATTTTTACGGCAATATGTGGGTTTTAATTTTACTTCGCCGTTATCGACGTTCATCATATACTAATTTATTCATTTTCGAAGAACATTAGAACATCGATATCTGGAGTGTGACCGAAATCGACATCGAGTCCTTATCAAGCGATGCATCCCTACTACTAAGGACCCAGAAAACTTTGATAGAAACAGATTAGCTTTTCACAAATGTCATGTTAATACTAGGTACTAATGTGAAATTTTAAAGAATATTTTTCAGGACGTGTAGAAATATTATTGGCAAATATGACTGATAAGTCTGTGAGGCAAAGTGGGGATATGGCATGTGTGATGCTTTCAAAATCTACTGTTTAAATTTTCAGATTATAATGATAGCAATGAATGGAACCAGTAGGCTGATGTTTGCAAGATGCTAGCCTTGGCCTGAATACAGTAAAGTGCACTGTGTATTCATAAATTCAGGAGGATATACCAATCCCGGTTTGGACCCATACGCCAGTGTTCCATCGTTGATGATTCCGACAAGTCTATAGTTAGTTTGGATTTTTCTTTATATGTCGGAAGAAATTTTTCGAGAATGAAACTGTACACTTTAAAACTTATCAAGGAAAAGCTGATCGCAAACCCAAGGATTTGGTTCAAAATTAAACTAGTAAAAAGCATGTTTAGATGGTATGCACGAAACTGTTGGTGAAAGCCGCATTTTTCCGATGAGGCCCACATGAGATAGACGGCATTGCATGGGGTTGATTGAGATAATCGGCTGAGCTGCACGTGGAATATAGCATTCGGAAAGCATATAGAATACGGAAGGTTAAACCAATGTTTTGTCTAAATGTTTGACCACCAACATCAAAAATCTTTAAAGAAACAGAAGCGCAAGCTCAGCCCCTGTTGCAGTGAAGGTTATCTCTGTGGGTTCTGCATGGCTAAGATTTTTACCTGGATAACGAACCAAAAGAAAATATCAACGGAAACATCCGAGAACTCAGCAAAATAACAAAAGACCAGCGGCAAAACAGATCTCAGAATAAGAGGCGGTCAGATAATTCGAATCAAATGAGGAATTCTTTGGCTGAAGGCAGTCGCAAAATAGCCTAGCGAGCACTTGCAGCCACTGCCCAAATCGCTTCAACAAGCTAGGTGAGCTACTAGAGATAATCTTTGAGCAGAAACTTCACATAATTGTATTGACAGAGGCGTCGTTACTGACGAAATACGGGTCAGCGTAGTAATCATTGGAGGCTATCAAATCTTCCATTGTGACAGACTTCCATATATAGGGAAAACGTTTGAAATGACGCATCCAACAAAACTTCTTGGTAGTATCTGGGACACTACGATAATTTGCAGCAAGATTTTACACAACCGTTCGAAATCTTTCGAGCTATGATACGTCAACATTGGTTATATTTTAAAGAGTTTGATCTGTTACCTTACGTGCTCCTGTGTCCTCGTAACTGAACGTTCAAATTCTCATATGATTCTAGTTGATTTTACTAGATATTTTGAAGCATATCAAGGTTACTATGTATCACCTTGATCCTTCTGTCATTGCACGTCTTCATAATTTTTTGAGAAAAATAAACCTTCATTTAAGATTTTTAACTCGCTATTTAAATAGTCGACCACAAATTCGGTATCATAGAACTAAACGTGGATTTAGGATTATTATCCACAATATACCTCGAACGATTAACCCAATACGAGCAATATAACTAAGTATGCACGCTTGTGGCCTCGCCCTCCGAATAGCGGCCATCAAAAAAACAAATATCGAGCCTTCTTTCCTCAAATGGGAGGCGCAATAATACTAAATAGTTTTGTTTTAAGCCGCAGTTCGCGCAACTTAAAATAATTATTTATATAAATGCATAAACGCAAACCACGGAACAAGGAAACGTGGTCGGAATAATATAATCAACATTCCAGTCCCTCAGTTGACCCTTTAACGAATACTTCTAACTCTAACACCCAAGATCAGATACGACAAATGGTAAAAAAACAAACAAGACAGGAACTACGATACGCGAACACTAACAGATCAAAATGAATCTAAAAATGCCGGGCCTAGTCACGGCACGACAGTAGTATACGTTTTTACAGTGACGCCCCGAAACGATAAACCGGCAACAGGAACTTTTTGCTATGCACAAATCCACGTCAAACCCTATCAATCCGAAAGGATGCCTAGTTAGTCCGTCTGCTCAAAAAAATATTTTAACTTACACCATCGCAACCAAAAAATCAAATTATAAAGTCCAAATAACTTATAAGCACGTCAACTACTCGTCGGGAAAACCTTTCAAAAAGAAAAGCCCTTTATAATAGCACGTTAGCTCCTCACAGTTTACCGGCATGATATATCAGTAAACCGAAGCACTATAACATATCAACCATATTAGCAGCTGAGGACCACCTGGGCCCAAAACCATCCCCGACCGAAATCCCCTTAAGATAAAATTATCATCTAACCAACCAACATCCCAGAGTTAGAACTAACCAGTACACCCAAACCTCACCATACACAGCTGTTTTATTATCCAGCAATCAGTCAAGTATCCATGAGACAATCAAAAAATTTCTTCCCCTGCAGGTTGTCTCTCAAGTGTTCGACATCCTAAGCAGTGCCCTAATCAATACAGGCCGTGAAATGTCCCAACTTAGGACAAATCAGTTGCATTGTAGAAACATGTGCAAATTAATTAATATCAAAATTCATTCACGCTGAATGTTCTTTATCATACTTTCTGCCGACAGGACTGCATAAACAAGCAACGCAAAGGATGTTTGATCTAGATGCAAACCACACTTGAAAAAAGGGCTTCTGGTGTTCCAAATGAATCTTTCACTCGAAAAAAAACGTGTTTTTTCCATAATGTAATAATTCTGACACAGGTCTTAACCATTCAATAGAGTATATATCCAGAATGAAAAAAATTAAACAAGATACTTCCAGATTATTTGCTCCGTTCAGAAGTAAACAATATCGAGCTTTCATTCCCCTGCAAGCACGATGAATTGCCATCTTCAATTGCCTTTCACAAGTGGACTCGAAATGGCCATAAACCTAACCAAGGAAACAAAATACGCGGAAGTTTTCTTACCAATGACATCTGACTCATCGAAACTATTGTAATTCAGTGAGCTTGCCTTCCGGATCCCTGCAGGGTGTCTCCATACGCTGGTATACTGTCCATACGCAACTGCATTTGTGGCTCAGTGAGCCAAGGACTACCCGCGCAACTTCGTCAACCAGGGCCTGCGCAAACGAGACGACGGACCAACTATGACCGACCCCAAAGTTCCATGACCTCCCATACATGAAGAATGTCTCGAAGTCGTCAGCCGCCTTCTCACACCCCTTGTAGTCGGAGTTGCACACAGACCGCAGGCAACCATAAGGCGCCATGTCATGAGGCCGAAAGACCCACTGCCACGGCAAAAAACGTCTAGGGTCGTTTACTCGGCCTGGTGCAGTTGTGAGCAGAGCAATTACATCAGAGAAACTAGAAGAATACTGCAAACGCGAACGGCTGAACATGCAGCAGCAGTGAGGGGGATTGACGCCAGCTCCCATGTCGCGGCTCATATGACTCAACCCGGCCACACATTCAAGTTTAATGAAACCGAAATTCTCGTTAGAGGTGACAACAGCGTGAGACACGAACTGCTCGAGCTATGGTTTTCCTGCCCTCAATCAATCAACGAGGGCAACGACCTCCCCGTTCCCTATTTGGTGTTGAGACTTTGCTTGGGCAACGAAGTTAGGCACGTGGGAACGTGTGAACTGCTGTTCCTGGTTCAAATGTCGGCCAGCTAAATTGCTCAAGAGCTCACACGGATGACAAAATCTGGCTGCAAGCAAATCAAAATTGGGTCATTATCACGCTACATGCAAGCAGGTGAGATGAGCGTGGGAGCCAATACATTTGACACACACGCAGGCGCACAGCAACTGCATACTGCAACATCTGGCCGGTCAGACAATTGTCACCTAACGCGCAACTATCTTCTATGTATTCGGAAGCTGCCTATTGTGACAGGCATGTTCAGTTCAGTTCAGTGCAGTTTTATGTAGTGGCCTTGCAACTACGTCCTACAAATAATTCAAAACTTGGGCTATCCAATACGCTTACCTGACTCCGTCTCTGAGGATGGGTTCGAGTGAGAATTTGAAAAGGAGTCTAATAAAGCTCTGGCCCCAGGGATCCAATGATCATGTCTCCTTCTTTGCGATAAAGTCGATGAAGAACCGATTCCGCAAACAACGCAACTATCACCATCTCAATTTAGTGAGATTCGTTTTAGTGAAAGACATTTTTAAAAAAGCTATCAGACAACTATCCAAGTCAACCTGTAATGGGACAAAATGATCCCATGCATAATTCACCAAATGATACATTTCCTAATACTTCCCTTTAAGCCATTCGCATTATTTCAGTCATACATAATCCATCTAATCATCAGAAGCTATTTCAGTATTGTCCAATCTTAAGAACTGGGAACCCATAACATAGCACCATACCCTTCTTTTGACATGTATTTTTACGTAATAAGTTCTGTACCCTCACTTGCTGGAAATCCACTGTAAGCAAAAGAGATGACGGAAACACAGCAGATACCATATACTTTGAGCCCCAGAAGGCCTTTGACAAATTCCCCATTAAAGACTTATAATAACGCTAATAGGTCACAGGATTCGCCAGCCCTGCCTAACTTTCACAAATCATAATTCATACCAAGTAGCGTATATTGGAAACGTGTTCTCAGAACCATCTGCTGCAAGTAGTGGAGCATGTCAGGGCACCATCATAGGTCCCCTTATAATTCTAATTTCTTCACGACCTATGAATCATTGCAACCATTTTATATGCAGAAGACCTAGAATTCGCATATCCATATAACGAGCGTATGGTAACCAATATATATAGGAAAATCGAGGTGGGTCTGAAAAAGCTCAATGGATGAATATATAAATGGAAATGCCATTCTTATCAACAAAATAAAATCCTTTGAACTTTTTGTCTACGAAAACTTCCCCCATCATTTTGAGGAACATGACATATAAAAGATCACAGATAATAAAAGGGTTAGGTTTCAGCTATTGAAATGAGCTTGACTTTTCTCCCAACGTTAAACAAATTTTCACAAAAGCCACGCGCTTTTGTGGAGGAATATGTAAACTTTTATCTTGAATGCTCTAAAAATAAAACTTAATAAAATTTAAGTGTTACCTTTCCTTGATTACTGTTCAATATTTCTCAGCATTATGCCGTCAGATGATCGAAAGAAACTAGAAGGCATGTAGAGGCGCTTTACTGGATCTTGGTCTAGGTGTGGCAGCCTCCAGAGGTCACACAGGAATATACACTTTCTACCAACTTAGAAATTTCTGGATCAGGAGACTATAAGATATTCTCAATTTATTGTTCAGTCACAGAGAACCAAGCTGTACTCAATATATTTGCAAATCACAACGGCCCAGAAACACTAGAAATAACGGATATTTATAAGGATTCCCAAAATTAGATAGTCATAGCTATGAAGCTTCGTTTCCGTAAGGTAGAAAACTATAGCAAGCAACCTCACAAAGGCTATTCAAAAAGTTGGAATCGACATTAAAGTAAAATAAAACCAATAAAATCCCTAAAAATTTCAGTACACATTTGTTTTTGAATAAGAATGGACACTTTTTAAATACGTACTTTAGCATAGAAATCTGATGATGGCTACCACCAGCAAAACATGACATTATAAACCTAAAAATATGCAAATATGAGATGAACAAAATCATTGCATAAACGTATTACATATAAAGGTATTTCTTCACTTCGATTTTTTCTTATATCCATAAGTTTTCCTATTTCCCACCAGGCATTACTTCGTCAGCAAGTACAAGCACGCTTTCAATGAACTTATAAAGTTTAGTCATCCATAAGGCTAGATAAGAAAATAACCTATCCGCATACAAATATTATATAGCAGAGGCGATATGACACTACGGTGATTGATATAATACAATTTTTAATACCATTTAAAAATATTGACCACTGAACGGTTCCTGCTTTTAATGCCTATTCATGTGTGTCAGCTATCAGTCTCAGCAACTCTAAGTAATCCGCCAGATTACATAAGTGAACGATGCCATCGGATTCAATCAACCGAGCATAACCGAGATCCAGTGTCCTGTACGAAAAAATGACGACCAGAATGGATCACAGAGAACAAAGAAACGTTTCCGAGCCTTCGAGTAGACAAAGTACACCAGCGCGTTAGTATGAGGGAAAAGGGTCTAAGCACATTTCGAGAAAATCAAAAATGATCAAAACGCCAGAGAAAGCGCAGTACCAGGTGTTATCTGTGCCACAACACGCCTCCCTAACTCAGAAGATGACAAAAACTGAAAGGACTGTCCTGGCGTCCCTGAACAAAATAAAAAAACCAGTGCCGTCGAGGTGATCACAGTAAATGCATAATCATAAAGAGCATGTCTGAGTATACTTCCAGCAAACAAAAGGATAAAATACACCATAATTTGGAAGCAATCCATCACTATCTCAAATCCCTTTTACTTGGTGACAAGAACGTTAGTATTATAAAGACCTTCAGGATGGGCCGAATAGGAGATTCAAAAGCTGAGTTAGGCCAACCAAAACCACTAAAGACCGTCTTTCCGAATTAAGACGAAAATCAGCAACTTCTGGGCAGGAAATTTGAGACCAAAACATAAACCCATCGACGTTTTTTCAGACGGATTTTTCACTTACGAAGCGGGGGAAGTGGAGAGAACTCAAAGTGGAATCCCTCAGGAGACTCAAACTGGGCGAGAGCAATGTCAACCTCTTGCACGGAGAAATTATGCACGTTGCGAAGTCATTTCTCTGAAGAAGGCACATAACACTGAGTATGGGTGCAGACAGATCATTAAAAAGGAGCACTCGTTGCTGCAGAGGCATTCGATACAAATGACGACAGACAACTCGATGGCCAGTTTGATCAAAACTCAGTAGACTTGAGCTCAGCCAGTGGACTGTATAAGCCACATTAAATATCTAATAATGTACATCCAAATGTCGTTCGAAAATCTATCCGGGCAAAACTTCGTTTTCATTACACAAACGGACAGGGATTGGCCCATAAAATAACTGAACTAAAGTATGGATACCACATATGCAGCCCGATTTCATTTCCACTAAAAAAAAACTTAATTGCAAGCTGAAATATTGGATGGCTTAACTGCCATTTAGGTAAACTAGCAATTTCGCCTATATATACTGCATGAGATGGTAGAGGATTATCAATCTACTTCAATAGAGGAACCATAAAGTGGGGGTTACTTAGGGTTTTTCAATTTCCTTTGACGATTTCCAGCCGCTGCTGCCCACAAGCTCTTCTTAGTTAGTCGATTGTGAGCGAAAATTGGGAAAAATTTAAACATAAATCCCATTCTAAAATGGTTTTATGATGTCTCTTGGTAATTAAAAATTCATAAAACATCACAAATACGATGAAATAAACACACAGCATTACAAAAGGATATTTTAAAAGCAAATTGTCAGTTATGTGTACTTTTAGCCGTACACCAATTTAGGATTGACCGGCGTTTTTTTCTAGCCGCGCTTCATGGATCGATTGTCTGGGTCTCACTTATTAGCTCAACCACTAAGCCCGCAGATTAAGGTGCTTGAAATAACGATTGGTACAGTTACCTGAAATTCACCTACGTAAACATAAATCCGCATCTGAGCCGTCAAAATATGTAATACTTCCTATGCTGGAAAACTCTCCGAGTTGAACGAGATTTAGTATCGGTGTCAGCTGGAACGTGTTTCACCAAAAACAATGAAAAGAGCGATATTCATTAGATTAGTGGCTGAAATTTCGTCATATGCTTACAGTTTTGGACTTCTAAAGCAAATAGCTTTAATATTGACATCGACAATCCCAAGATAAGAGAAAGGATCAGGAGGTTTATGCATTTACCAATTTCTCCGGTAGCGGCAGGCAGAGGGAGCGTGCTTGATTAAAATTTTATGAGCGGTGGAAAATACCTTGCATTTGAATTTAGCCCAATCTAGGTTATGATTTTCTGGTCACTCATTTTGCAAGAATGACACCAGAATAAAGTTGATTCCTCGAGTGATCAATGCTAACTTTGGGAGAAAAAAATCTGCCTTCAGTAATTCGCTTAGGATATCTTGCAGAAGCTACTTTTCCTAAGCAAGTCAAAGTTGAGTCAAGTTACACCACTTACATATTTAGACCAATTGGCCTGAGACGTAGGCTACCAGACAGAAAGACCCTGTCAGTTTTGTTACAAGTTATCATTTTTAGTGTATGTTTTGTGTGGACTGGCTGACTGGCGGACTGATAGTTAGGCTACAATGGCTCCTTCTCAATATGGCCTTTATGACACTCCCACTCCGTAGGATCCGAATCAGGTGTGGTGGTACGCCAAGGAGCGGCTCCGGCCGCGCCAGCCACCTGCACACTCTCCCGCCTCCAGTCTTCTTGACTCTGTCATGACACCGGGCTCAGGTGGGGGAGGAGGAGAGAGTGCGGTAGCTGCAGTGCAAGGCTACTATCAATTAAAACTAATCCACGCGCAAGTCATCGTCCCTATACCACCCTTCTGTGGAGCATACGGTGAACATGGTTGGACTACGACGGTCGAACTGTCAATCGTTATCAAGATACCTTTTTAGTATATACTGAATTAATTATAGCTAGAAATTGAAAGTTTTCTATTTTCACATAGATTTTTGTTTAGATTCATGCATTTATGAATTTCAGAACGCTTAACTGCATTTATCATTGAATTAACGGCTTATCTATAATATTGCAAATGCCTTACAAACACTCTGGTGGTCGGTAAAATAGTTACATATTTGTTCGCTTAATTTTGCGTACGAAATCACTTTAAGTGCTCTTGTAGGACACACTTATGTCGGCAAAGTAAGGTCGATTTAAATTAAAACGAGTTGATTATTTGTGAGCATTTACCTTGGGACGTCTCCGCACTATTCGAGGATTTAAAGTAAGAGCTTTTCGAAACTGATTTACAACCCTAACTGAATACTGTTTCGTGTAGGGAGAAAGTCTGAATGGGATTGAAGGGTGCCCAAAGCATTCCTTGTAAATCTTTTCTCATTTGTAGTAGTTGTCACGCAACTTCTGCTTCTAGAAATAACTGATTTCATGATATCTTGTCTAGGCTTTTTACGTTCACTAGGTCTGATCAGTGATCTACCACCGCTGGAGCGGTCATAGCCCTTTTCATCCAATTTCGTGTTGTAGAGAACCCTGTTTGGAAAAAAATATCTCCCACGCATGACGTCTACAATTCCAACCCTAGGCTTCAAGTTATAAGGTCTTCCCCAGCGTATAAACATCTCAGGGAAGAGGAGAATTTACGGAGTCTAGAAGAAAAATTGACATCCAAGACGACGATTCTTCTTGCTGAGAAGATCTTATTTAGATGACAGGCCCCTTTTCAGTAGCAACTTGTGTCCGGAGAAAATAATTCAGCTCGTATACACCTTGAGACGTAAATAATTTGAAAACCATTTAGTGCATTTTGCTAACGAGGACTTGATGTCTTTAAATTTAGGAAGATTTAAGATATTACTGGCATCCTGGGGGATATTTATATTAAAAATTTGGATAAATAACTATTGTCATCACAGAAGCTGATAATAATTATCTACTTCATCTCACCGCTAGTAGAACTGTAGATTAGCATTAGAAATCTAGTAAACTCGAAAGAAAAATTCTCGACCTATACGCCACTCTTAGCCATTAGTTAAACACGTTTAAAGAAAATAGCACCTATGCACTTTCATGGCCTAATTTCCTCTGTAAAACACTAACGAGGGTATTTTTGCAGCTGATGTCTTCATCATAGCCTCACGATCCGCCGCAGTGAAGGCAGGGCGAAGTAGACGTTTAAACTCACCAGTGATTACAGCTCAGTAACCGTAACACTGAGCCTTGGTCAGACGACTCAAAGCTTTTGGGAATCAGCGGGTCTCAGCTGATGTGGTAGCTACTTCCAGAATCATTATGACTCATCTATGGGGGGTGATGGGGCGAAAAATATGCAAGAACCAGTGCATATCTCAAACCAACTGTTGAGAAAACAGCATCTGACAGTTTATGAACAGGAAGTCCCACAATTTTATATGGTAGAATATAGTTTTTAAAGTAGAAATACTGGGATTCACCCCGAAAGGTCCTAATGGACGGACCGCTATCGCTAGCCTGAGTAAACCAAAACTCGCAGAAGATGAAGCAGTCTTTGGACGATAGCGCTGTCAAAAGGAAATCCGCATCAGGAACTGGAAATTTAGTCAGAACCAAAATTGCATGCAATTTTATGCAGTTGATCAATGCAATCAGTGGAAGTTTATAGGGCTCAAAGGCTGTGAATGGCTGCCGCAGGGTTCTCATATAGGGCTGTCAAAAACGAAAAGGGGACTGGAAAGGCCATTTCTGGCTTATTCGCCATCAGTAGCCAGCCATACCAAACCCTAGGTGTTGTGGCATCAGAGGCTAGATCAAAATCCAAGACATCAGGTGGCAAGACGGGCTACAAAACCTGGACGCTGTGCTCGAACAAGGTCACAAGTTTCGAATTTTTGGTCACGCAGACTTACTTAGTAATGATTATTGGTAGCCCGATCCCACGTTGTAACTATCTCATCATGGAAAAGCAAGAGGTGAGGCAGCCTTCGATAGCGACCATTTATACGCATTTTACCCCCAATCGACCCAATGCATTGTTAAGGTTAATTGACGTAAGCTTAAACAAATATGAGTAATAAATACTTTGTTAAATGCGTAGCAAAGGGGATTGGCCATGAAAATTTGTAACATATGAGTAATTTAACGAAATGGTAACTAAAAGAGCCCATTTTCGATTAATACGGTACGTAATTCATATGGAATATGCCATCAATAACAAAACAACCTTGCACCCCAAAAATAATAAGTCCGACGGTGGATTCAATCACTACGCCAAAGTCAATATCCCACATTTTTGACTCGTCTGAATGCGAGTGAAGTGGAGCACACAAAACCGTACAGTCTGAAGAAGGGAACGGCCGTACGAATATATCTACCATTAGAAGCAGATCGCTATGTATTCGTTCCCGCACGTCATTCAAGACTTTGACTGTGCTGCTGATGTTTATGGGGGTGATAGCTAAGCCCAAAGAAACAAGCAATAAATTTTAATCATTCAAGGATTATAAGTAGATTTGACCGTCGCGGGCGACGATTTCCAGCGCGTGCCCCACGGCGTGGGCGCAGAAACGGCGAATCACGCGTCACTTAGTTTATAGTGAGGCACACTTTCGCAGTACCTACTGTACTCTGACCTAACTTACTCACCTTGCTCCGGTGGCAAAACAAAGTCAAGATGGCCGACGGTAGGCGATCTGGTTCCCACTGTGTCAACCAAGCTAAAATATGGGCTATTAAAACCTTGCATGAGTGAGAATGCCATAAGAGTCACATTGAGACTCAAGCCTGACTTCCAGTTCCCCAGTCACTCAAAATACTCTCATGAGGAACTCATCAACTCATCAGTTGGCAAACGTGCAAACCACGACTTTTTATCGCATCCTGATATATTCAAGCGTGATACCTCTGTGATAGTGAAGAATGCACTTATTTGTCATGAGAATGGATTGCCCAGTGTCGATGTTACCCTCTCCTCCCTCTTCCACACACCAGTCGACTGTCCAGGCCTGTCAACCAGCTGGTGATGCAACTGGCCGTGATGGCTAACAGAGCTAGACAACCCGTCTACATGACCTTATCATAGCAGGTTATGTTGATAGGACAGATCCGAGGGGTTACGACCTTCTAGCCCGGTTCCGTAGAAGGAGATAAGAAGTAGGATGCCAGTTGGGAGGATAGGTTATTCTGTGCAGAACTATCGCAGAAGGGTTTGGAGGAAGTTGGCCTCCGGATAAGGGCATGTCCAGCAGCCGCGTCTGCGACGTCCCAAGTGTGTGAGACCCTGCGATCGTCACAGGGCGTCCAGCGAGGTCAAGTGTGAGTCAGCCTTGAAGTTGATTGGCCGATGAGGACCGCCAGGATTGTCGAGGGCCCGATAGCCACTGGTGCGCACTGCATGTAGACGCGAGTGGTCCAGCGCTCAACATACGCACTACCTGCAACCTGTTGCCTACCTCAGGATACACCACATGTCACTTATATGACATGCGCATCTTCTCTCATAAGGCGTTTCACCCACCATGTCAGCGATAGTAAAACGAATCGGGGTGGGGGGAAGCATGGTGTTGTGGTGTGGCCTACATGCGGATGTTGCGGAGTATTTTCTTATATGGCCCGGGAGATGTTTCAGTGGGCAGGTAGGGCTAGGTGTTATAATGTTGTCTGGACTGCGGTGTTGTACCGGTGATTCTCATGGAGGTAAATAAGGACAAATAGGCCTATTCGGTGACTTAATATCCTGGGGTGTATAGGTAGGTTAGGTGGGAGCGATGGGCGAATTATTATACTCCTGGCGCTGGTTCACCGTTTGCACTGTGATGGGTTTGCAAGTGCTTGGTTAAGCCGGTGCGCTATCCAACTATAAGATTACAGTGCGGGCAAATGGGGCTGTGGAGGGTGGAGGCGATGCTTTGATTAGTGGTTGTTGTCAGCCAGGCCTTTAGCCTGCTGCAAACCTCTGTGTGGAACCGCAACCGCCTACAACTGAACACTAAACTGAAGACATACAAGGCCGTCGTCTTGACGTCACTCCTGTATGGAGTGAAGACCTGGTCTATTTCAGCCGAGCCAGGAAACTGAATCACTTCTATCTCAGCTGTCTCTGTTGAATACGGAAGCTGAGATGACAAGACAGGATCGTGGAAACAGATGTCCCAGAGCGGACTGGAATCATCAGCATCCACGCCATGCTGAGGCCAATGCAACTGCGATGCAGCGGCCGCATCGTGAGAAAGGACGACGAAAGACGAACGACTACCGAAAGGAATTTTCTACGGAGATGTTGCTATAGGTGCTCATAGGCATGGAAGACAAAAACGACGCTATAAGGACAGTTTGAAGAACTCGCTGAAGCGACTACAAATAAACCAGGTGACCTGGGAGAATCTCGCCCAGGATCAACTGACCTGGGAAACAGCAGTGAAGACTGGCGTAGCAACATACAAAGCCCATCAAATCACCGCTGCTTAGGCAAAAAGGGCAGCACGCAAGTCACAAGTGACCCGGACAAACACCGCCAATGCCCAAGCCCTCCAAACATACCCACACTGCCAACGTACCTTAGCACAAATCAGCCTGGTTGGACCCCTTCAAATGCAACATAATAATAATCTGATAACATCAGCTTCTTAATGAGGGAACATCCCGTCCGCCAACTTTGCTTCAAACCCCACGATGATGACCGTACCCACCACCGGTGATCAAACTTCGGATGTCCCACCACCGCCGATCACAACCCCATCCTCCCTCCCGCAACCCCGGCTTTGAGCATAACGACTATCACCACTGGCACCAATTCCTCCACTCCCATCCCCGAAGAGACCACCCTCGACTAACTGCCACCTGCTTACTCCTCTACCACCATCCCCACCCCATCGACCCCAATACCTGCGATGGGGACTCGGTTCTACCCTGTCCTCATTGACTTCACACATTTACTTCATGAATCGACCTGGTAGACTACTTGAGAATCCATCGCACAGAGGCTGACAAACTGACAGTTCGACCGTCGATTTCGACGAGGTCCACCGTATGCTCCACACCAGGTGGTGCAGGGACGGTGACTTGCGCGTGATTTATTTGAAAGTGATAGTAGACTTGCACTGCATCTAGCGCACTCTCTTCTACTCCACCACCTGAGCCCGGTGTCAAGACAGAGTCAAGAAGACCGGAGGCAGGAGAGGGCGCAGTTAGCTGGCGTGGCCGGAGCCGCCCCTGGGCGTACCACCACACCTGGCTCGGATCCCACGGAGTGGGAGTGCCATAAAGGCCACGTTAAGTAGGAGGCATTGCAGCCTGACTCTCAGTCCGCCAGCCAGCCACAACACACAAAACACACAAATGGGTTGACCAGGCGCTCCGAGTTATCCCGTCAGTTGGCAACCTTCCAAGCCACGGCTTTTAGCGCACCGTGATAGTTTCAAGCGCGTCAGATTGTTGATAGTGAGGAAAATGCGTTGAGCTGTTGACCTCACTCTCTCCCCCAACCCCACCATCAGACCGCTGTCCGATCCGGTCAGTTGCCTGATGTGGGAGTAGGCGCATTGGCTGACGGATCGGCGTACGCGTCTTCACGCGCCACAGCATGATCTGCCCCCCATAACGCATACACCAGGATGTACTTACTCAAGGGATATGGAGGAGCCATCGCCGTCTGACTCCCAGTCCATTGGTCAGCCATTCGACACACACAGCACATACACTGAGCCAACAGCGTTGTCTGGTGGAAGCGTCAGATTGGCAGACTTCCCCAGCCACGGTTTCTAGGAAACCGTGATATACTCTGGTAAATGGTGATTGTGAGGGTGTTTTCAATGTATTGGTGTAGGTAGTGTGTGCTGATTTAGCTTAGCTTCCGGTGGTTTACCGGAGGTTTAAGTGGAAGCGCATGTGTCCTAATAGGCCCATGCGTTGTGTAAATTTGCGAGAGCAGTGAGGGCAGTGGAGGCGACGATCTCTGCTGTGTGATGGTGCTCCAGGCACTGGCTCACCAGTCTCTGTACTATAGATTCGCAAGTGACCGACCAGGCCGATGCGTGAGGTGAATGTGCGGTCGCATTGAGGACAGCTTAGGAGAGATTCCCCATCGCTGATGGTGGTGGTGGTATTGAAGGCGAAGGCAGTGGTCGTTGCGGTGGTGGGGGTAACAGGCGATGAGTATTGGGATGTGGTCTCTATGACGGTGGGAGTAATGGAATTGATGCCAGGAGTGATGGTGGGGGAGTCAGAAAGAGGGTTGGCGGAATTTGACGTAGAAATTGGAATTGTCAGATTGTTGGTGCATTGCGTCCGAAGATGTCCCACCAGGCCGATTCACGCGCGGAAGATGCGTTGACAGCGCGGGCATGTTGGCAGGGCCTGGGCAGTGGCGATGTGGGTCCGGGGCGCTGGTGACTTTCGTGCCGCTCTTTTGGCCTTGGCGGCGGCGATCCGGTTGGCCTCATAGATTGCTGAACCAGTCTTCACTGATCTTCTCCATGCCGGTTTATCCTGGGCGAGGTCCTCCCAGGTCGCCGGGTTGATTTGCAGTTGCTTCAGCGATTTCTTCAAAGTGTCCTTGTAGCGTCGTTTTTGACCTCCCTGCCGGCGAGAACCCGTAGCGACAGCTCCGTAGAAAAGTCGTTTGGGTAGTCGTTCGTCGTCTATTCTTACCAGGTGGCCGCTCCATCGCAGTTGCACTTGCCTCAGCACGGCGTGGATGCTAAGGATTCCGGTCCGCTCCAGGACTTCCGTGTCCGGGATCCTTTCTTTCCATCTCAGCTTCAGTATTCTGCGGAGGCAGCTGAGATGAAAGTGATTCAGCTTCCTGGCTTGGTTCGAGTAGACGGTCCAGGTTTCCGATCCGTAGAGGAGTGTCGTCAAGACGACGGCCTTGTACATCTTCAGTTTGGTGTTCAGGTGAATACCGTGGTGAGTCCACACGGAGGCCTGCAGCCGGCCGAATGCCTGACTAGCTTTGGAGATCCGTTGGGCAACCTCGTCATCGATTCTCGTGTTGCGCGACATCGTGCTTCCTAGATAAGCGAAGGTTTCCACGTTTTTGAGTTGAGCACCGTTGACATTGATTCGAGGAGCATTGTATTCCGCGCTGGGTGGCGGCTGGTGCATGAAAACCGTTTTGGCTGTACTGATTGTTAATCCGAAATCGGCGCAGCCTTCGGCGAAGAGGTCCATGCTCCTTTGCATGTCCTCCTCCGTCACGGTGTTAAGGGCGCAGTCGTCCGCGAAGAGCAAGTCATGGACTGTAGTCTTAGACACGCGCGTTGGAGCCTGCATACGCCGACTGCTGAGAAGGTGCCTGTCAGTTCTGTAGGCGATGCGGATACCAGGCTGCTCATCACCGTAGGCGTCCATCAACATAGCCGAGAACATGAAACTGAAGAGGGTGGGAGTCAGTACGCAGCCCTGCTTCACTCCGTTGGTCACTGCGAATGCTTCGGATACCTTCCCGTTGTCAGTGACGCATGCCGTCATCCCGTCATGAAGCTGACGCACCATGTCCGTGAACCGCTCAGGAAAACCAAATTTCTGCATGACTTTCCACAGTCCGTCGCGATTCACCGTTAGATCCACGAAGGTAGTGTATAGATGAGTTCGCATCTCCTGGCACTTCTCTTTTAGTTGTCGGGTGGCAAAGATCGTATTGGTTGTTCCGCGGTGTCGGCGGAAGCCACATTGGCTTTCAGGGAGCAGGCCCTGCTCTAGGTGACCGTTCAGACGATTGAGAAGGGTACGGGCGAAGATCTTCCCGGTGATGTTGAGCAACGAGATGCCTCTGTGATTATCACAGAGTTGCCGGTTCCCCTTCCGTTTGTAGAGATGGACGATGGTCGCGTCTTTGAAATCCTGAGGAACTTGTCCTTGGCGCCACATCTCTTGGAAGAGTGTTGTGAGTTCTGCCATCAGCCGGGGCCCACCGTGCTTGTAGACTTCCGGTGGATTGCGTCGGATCCTGGTGCTTTACCGCTGGAAATCTGCTGCACGGCCCGGATGGTTTCTGGTAGGGAAGGCGGCAGATCCGGGTCATTGTTCGTTTCCACTTGAGGGAGCCGGTCAATGGCAGCATCGGAGATGGCTGATGAGCAATTAAGGACACTTCTGAAGTGATCGGCCCAGCGCTTCAGAATTTGCGATTTCTCTGTCAGCAGTGTTGTGCCGCCAGAGTTGAGCAGTGGTGCGGTCCCCTTGATACACGGACCGTAGATGGCCTTGATGGCTTTGAAAAAGTTTTTCATTTCATTGCGGTCCGCATACCCTGGATGTCCTCAGCCTTTCGGATCATCCAGGCATCCTGCATCTCCCGCAGCCGTTGCTGTACAAGGTGCCGGCATCTGAAGAAGGCTGCTTTGGTGGCGTCAGTCCGAAGGTCCATGTAGGCTTTGTGTAGTCCATTCTTCTCCGCGAGTAAGTTGCTGATGTCGGCGTCATTGTCGTCAAACCAGTCCTGGTGTTGACGGCGTGCGCATCCGAGAACTTTGAGGGCGGTGGACTGGATGACATTTCGCAGTTGACACCATCGTGTCTCCACGGTAGCATTATCAGCTGGAGCATGCAGTTCCTCCAGTTTCTCGGTTATTTCGTTGCTGAAATCAAAACAGTGAGCAGGCAAATTTAATAAAATAGTATTTAACTTACCTGGCGGCCTCTTACCTTGGGGCCTTCGTCGGGGTTGCAGTCGGAGCCTCATCTGGGAGATGACGAGGCGGTGATCTGTCCAACCATCGGCATCGCGGATCGCCTTGGTTACCAGCACGTCCTGTTGATCTTGCCTCCGGACGAGAACATAGTCCAGCAGATGCCAGCGCCGCGACCGAGGGTGCATCCACGTGACCTTCTCCCGCGTCGGAAGGTGGAAGAAAGTGTTTGTCAGCAGGAGACGGTGTTCCGCACACGTTCGCAGAAGAAGGAGGCCGTTATCGTTACAGCTACCGAGACCGTGGGGACACAGCATTCCCTGCCAGGCAGCGTGGTCCGTCCCGACGCGGGCGTTGAAGTCACCAAGGACAATTAACTTGTCCGCCTTCGACACAGTCACCAGCAGGGCAGGCAGGTCCTCGTAGAATTTGTCCTTCGCCGCATCAGAGCTCGTCATTGGAGAAGCGTAGTAGCTGATGATGGTGGCGAACTGGTCTCTTCGAAGAGGCAGACGGAGGCTCATCAGGTGATCATTGATACCCTGCGGCAGACAGGGCAGACGTCCCACGATGTCGTTCCGGATGGCAAAGGCAACACCAGCGTCGCGTCGCTCTGCCTTTGGCCGGCCGCTCCAGAAGAAGGTGTAGCCGGCACCCACCTCCTCCAGCTGACCCTGCTCAGAGAATCTGGTCTCGCTGAGAGCAGCAATGTCCACCTTGTAGCGCACCAGTTCCCGAGCGACTAGCGCCGTCCTCCGTTCCGGCCGGTTGCTCCTAGGATTGTCTAAAAGGGAACGAACATTCCAGGCTGCTAGTGTGATTGGACTCACCCGAGCAGCCTGGAGGGTATAGCGAGGGGGATTGGGATGGGGGTATTGTTGTTTTTGGAGTTTTACGACCGCGTATTTTTGCGATCTGCGAGCCTCGGCTGGCTGCAGAAGACGTGATAACCAGCAATTTTTTAAGGCACCTTTTTCTAGCCCCTTCCTTTGCGAGGAGGCAAGCATTGCTGTCCCTAAATAGGGCTGCTCGGACATCCCAGACGGCTGCCGAACTCCACTATGGTTCACGGTTTTGTTTTAGTGGAAGAACGACCCGAGTTAGTCTGAGCCGCCTACGGGGTTGCTGTCGCCCCCACCGTAGGACTTTTTGAGAGGGGGAGGTGGGAAGTTCGGGAGTCAGACATACCGGGTGTGGAGGCACACACAAACCCGGAGACCCTCACCTGGTTTAGCCCGCCGGTCGTGACGGTTGCCCGGGGTGTGGCCGCTTGGAAGAACCCAACTTCGAGGAGCCACAGGTGAGAGTTGAGTACCAGTTAGAGGCGGCCACAGGAGCATTCACCACCTGTACGAGACAAATGGAGCGACCAAATGCTATCTGTGTGGTGCTACCCCTAACTAGTACCCCTACACCCCTGACAAACTAGTGCCTGGAACACCAACATACAACAGCGAGATGGAAGCATTAACCTCGGTTGCTTCTCCACGTGGCCACTCTGCTACATGCGTGAGACTATTACGGATTACTAAAACCGTGGCTTTTAAGGTTGCCAACTGACGCTATAGGCCAGACGGCACCGTCAGCCCAGTGTGTGTTGTGCGTTGAGTGGCTGGCCATTTGACTGAGAGGCAGGCGGAGATTGCTACTTCTTATCCCTTGTTTCTGTAATCCTGGTGAGTGTCAAGGTGGCCAGGTCGGGCTGAGGCGAACGAAGACGGGTTCACCAGTCCTGCCAGCCACTGCGCCCACTACCGCATCAAACAACTGACCGGCTCGTCCGGTGACCTGATTCTTGGGGTGGGTGAGGGGTGAGGTCGACGGCTCAGCGCATTTTCCTCACTATAGGCGATTTTATATGCTTGAACCTAGCACGGTGTGCTAAAAGCCGTGGCTTGGAAGTCTGCCAACTGACGGGATAACTCGGGCCCTGGACTGAGAGTTAGACAGCATTGGCTCCTCCTTGAGTGGGACTTTATGGCACTATCACCCAGCTGAGATCCAATCCGCCTCCTCTTTTTGTTGTTATGTCCTTGTTTGTCCTTTGTGTCATTGTTTGTGGTTTGTGGCCCCTAAACGGACCACGTGGTTGATGCGTTGGACCAACACGGGGGCCACATCAGAGTAAGAAAGACGTTATTCGGGTTGCGCTCCCATAACAAATGCTGAACCTGGGGGAGTGTGGTGGCACGCCTAGGAGCCCTGGCCACACCAGCCACCTGCACCCTCTCCCATCTCCGGTCTTCTTGACTCGGTCTTGACGCAGGGCATCGGTGGGGAAAGAGGAGAGAGTACAATGGGACGTGTATGACGAATTGATGCCGGGTTTTCATACCCTATTTCACCAATTTCGATGGGATTGATTTGCAGGGAACCAACAAGGCTAATGTGTGACGTGCAGATGCGATTGTAATGAGGACAAGTTCGAATTGAGCCTAAATTGCCGATGGAAAGTGCACCGTATACTGCCCGTAGTGTTTAGACATCACGCCAGATGCCAGGAACAAGTCGACGGTGAAGGTTACGGTCGCGCGTTCCGACCTCCATAGCGCTGACTGGTCACCCTTCAACCTACGACATTTCCCCCATGCCGTATACTTCATTATGTCTCCTAAGACTCCCCACTGGTGTAGCCTCCATACTCAATGCACACCCTGCCTGAAATCAGACTTCTGTTTTGTATGACGGTAGTGTTGATGATGGTGGTGGCGGTGGCGTACAAAGTCTCGGATAAGAAAACTGGTCTGCTTAAATTTGTATCTCTCCATTTTTATGGCATAGGACGTTGATCGTGATACTTTCCAATTTGCTAAATGATACAGTAAAATTGTCTATTGACTTCATAGGAAAAAACAATAAAGTTATCGAAGAGGAACACTAATTAGACAAAAAATTTACTAACAGAAAAAACGTTGCCGCATCAAAGGAACGTACACAACTTATACAACATAAAATGCTCTGATAAGAGTCTAAGTCAGCGTTAACAGCTCATACTATAGGTAAGACAAATTAACTGATACATTTTCAGAACAATTTGCCAGGTCTTGGGCACACTTTCTTAATTATAATTAGTCACTTCCAGCTGACGTACAAAGAATGATCCTTCACGGACATCCAGGGTCACAAAGACTCAAACGATGCCAGTCCCCATATATGAACTCTGTGAACCATAACATAAGATTTTCTCAACTAACCCAGCAGACCCGTAAAGGCAGGTTTGCTGTCATTTAGGTAAAGGCTAGGTGCTCGCAAAAAGCTAAGTGATTAGCACGACTGTCCAAGTCTATAGACGGTAGAATGGTCATATCTGTCCGCTCTACCGTCTCTAGTTAGTAATGGCCCAGTTCTTTACATGCGGTTCGGCCACCGTTTCGCTCAGTAAACGATTCTGCAATCACCTGGTCGTTGAGAAATCGTTCCACCAAGATTGGATACTAATAATTCCTCCAATGCGAATAAAGCGTACGGCTTTCCGAGTAACTTTGATCATGAATTCTCATAAAACTGATGAAAATATTACCTAAATCAAACTTGTCACATATTATAAATCTCTAGTATGGAAAAAAGAGAGATTTCGACTTTCATAAACTCTGTCTTCTTATTATTATTATGCGCCTGAGAGACGTTGATTCAAGATTAATAATGACTAGAAAAATCCCATTTAATGTTAAGAAACTAATCTATGCTTTTCGGCAAAACACACCAGTGAATTCCTGCATGCACTTTTTATTTGTCCAGTTTTCACTTCCACAGTTTTTACCTTGGCATTCGATTTGCGTTGAATGACCGTGGCAAATTCTTAATCCCATTTTGGAAAACTGGACCCCCGGAATTTTCACAAGAATCATTAAAATTCTTTAAAGTCTTGACATTTCCATAAGGTGACTCTCTCATATGTCATCTATGATGGACTCACTATGTAGACCAAGTGTGGATATCTTCACGCCCGTCTGCAATGCCATTTCTCCAAACTCATCCAGACTGTGGCCGCTACTTCCTTAGTAAACACTCGAAATAATGGATGATGTACTCAAAGCGAAGGATGCCGCTGAGTTTCTAGCTATGAACTGCAATAAGTTGACCATCTGGGTTTGAGAATTCAACGAGGATGGGCTGCGTCACGGTTCCGGCTACATGCTGTCGGGAAGATACAAACAAAATGGAAATTTACTAGTCATTTATGTCCATTCCATCTCTGGTAACTGCAAAACTTGAGGCATACTCTGAGGAGTATGTCGCATGGGTAAAGACAGCAGCTACTATGCAAAGATTGGATATCTGGTGAAACGATTCAACGGGCTGCTAACGCAAAGCCTGCTCACCCCTGTTAACATCAAATGTTCAGGGTCATTTAGCTTGAGACCATGTGCATTGCACGAAACATAGACACAGGGTTCTAGAGTAAGGCAACCCTAGGTCTCAACATCTTTTTAAGGGCCCTGCTCCGGGCGCCTCTTGCAACACTGCGCGTCTCGCGAGTACTTGCAAGTGCACACCAGTGGCAGTCTGTTTATCGGCCAATCAAAACCGTCCAACTCGACCAATCATCTTCAAGGCTGACGCAGACGCCCTCGCTGATGGCACTGTGTAGCGGCCGAAGACGTCGAGGTTAGCTCACACGGGTCAGCAGATGACCTGAGATTGCCTTATGATGATGTAAGCACTGAACTGGGTTATTAAACGTTCGGCAAACACGCCCGAATAGATAGGAAACAAACTGCACATTGAGAAGAATATTTTAAAGAAGTTCGCAAACAATCAAAGGGAAAGGGGATTATACGGAGCATGATGGTACACATAATGTTACCCGTCTGGAGTAAGAGGTGGTCTCACATATACCAGTGGGTAGTGTAGCGCTGTCGGCAACTGCAGGGTAGGGTTGGTGGGAGATTCTGATGGTAAAGGAAGCGAGAAAAGAGCGACAAGTGAGACAGCAGGAGGATGTCAGCGTCAGGGAGATAGGGAGGGACGAGGGGACAGTGGCCATCTTCGTCAACATGCGATTACACCATACCCATCCTGGGTCCACGCCGAAAAGTGATTACATCATGCCAACAAGCTAAAGTAGTTCGTGGGGCATTACACTGTAACAACTCCTCCGCTATCCCACTCGGGACGTCGTTCTCGCGGCTCTGGACATGCTTTCATCCGACCGCCAGCTTCTACCAAACTCTTCTCAAACAGTTCTGCACACCGTTCAAAATCCTCCCAAACTGCCATCTCACTTCTTTTCGTATTCGGGACGGAGCCTGAAGGTCTTAATGACCAGGGACTCCCTGTAACTTAAGCTGCCGCGATAGCTTTTCTGCTTACAATGGCACAAGGAAGTTGTAACCAATTTTTTCGCGGTTATAGTGCTACATTGAGACAAGACAACAGAGAAGAAGCATTTTTCAAACTTTTAGAACTGGCAAGCTCACGCTAGTCATCCTCATCCTGATTTAAAACCTTTAGGCTCCTTTTTAATGTGACCTCTAGGGCACTTCCCATTGAGGGGAATCCGAGTCACTTTTGTTTATCGGAAAATGTAGCCCCTTTTGCACGGACCAGGCGTGTGTGTGGCACGCGTAGTCAGTCTGCTTAGCTTTGTCAGCCGCTGTGTCCCATCCTACCTCCAGTTGTCTTGACTCAGGCATGCCACCAGAGTGAGTAAAGCGGATGCTGCGATTGTCTGTTGTTGCCATAAACTAATGTATGCGCAAGTCACTGGGGCAAAGAGTGGAATTCATCTTCCGCGAATGTCTAAATGACCAGGTGTTGGGAATGCTATGTGAAACCAGATCTGATTCCTCACCAAGATAGAGTCTTGTCGTCCAAGTCACATGAGATGAGGCTTTGACAACCCCGTCTGACTGCAGGATGTACATGTTTGCCCCCCAGGTGGGCGCATAGCAGATACGCATTGTCAATTGAATTTCATTCCGAAAACTCGTGCGCGGAATCCTGTCCTTTTTATATTAATTATTCAACGATTTTTCTCATGTTATAGCACCTGCATTTTTAAAAACCACGCGCCCTGAATACGTTATATCTTTACTTTCTGGTTGCTAAGACGTGCCAGATGTAGCGAATCGCAGCTGGGTGCACAGCATGAGCAAACATTAACTAGTTACAAGTTCTTATGGCGACCCTGATACCTCACCTAGGAGGCTGTATGGCGATCTTAACCTCAGAGACCGAGAACCAGAAATACACCACGGGAGCTTTAAACGATCATTAGGTGGGGAAAATGACCGATAGTTTAGCTGCCGATGCCGATGACACAGTTGAATAAATCACATGGGATAGCTTTTTGTTTATGTAAACGCTCGACAGCATGGCTGGGTACCACATCAAGCATACATCTATTGATATTGTAAGAAAAGGAGTTTGAAGCGCATTAAATCTATGGTGCAGTAAATAAGTGGGTTAAAATTTCAAAAATTGAATGTAGTGGTACCATGGAATAATTATGTAATGTACAAACGATCCATTTGGAGTGGGAGGTGGTGGTGGTAGTGGGCATTGTAGCGCTGTCGGGAACTGCGAAGAACGGAGAGTGAGAGCGGGGGGAGATGTCAGCGTTAGGGAGGGAACAAACACCGGTTATTTTCGTTGACACACAAGCACACCATTCCTATCCGCACACCGTGCCAAAGTAACCGAATTCCATTCAAACAACTCTGTGAATTCGTGGTGCGTTACAGCCACAGATAATGGCCATCAGATTTCTGCTTTTCTTTCTTTACTGTTTGGTGACCCGTCCAGAGGTACAGGAATATAATGCCCGCTGTTAGGCTGCCTTCCTTGTTTTAACTGCCACTTCTCGTTTAGCTATGCATGCTCGTTAAACAGATATTATTAATCGAGTAAGGATTACTTCCATGAGGAACGGAAGGAAGTCCGTTAAAACTTAGTTTTGAAGCGGTAACTCAGCGTGGGTCTCCTTTTATCTTTACAGAATACATCCAGGAAAACGGCTGATTAGCATATCTGTAGGTTCTGCTCTTTACAAGAACGCCAGAATGGTTAAACTTTATTGGCCAGTAAGTGAACCGAACGTACGATTCCTACCTCCTGTGTTCCAAAACTGCGTTCATAAAAAAAGGTTCATTTGGACTCTGCCCAGCATCCATGCAAATCGGAATCAAATTGAATGCACCAAAGCTATGACATCTGGTTACCCGAATACGTAAATATCTAAATGTTGGAGTGAGTGAATTACTAATATGCCCGGAGATGAAAATAACAAGCTATTTTTATTAACAAAGGGGCCATGTACACTTAAATGACCCCGTGACTATTAAAGAATAGCATTTCTAACCGGAATTGTGTCTCATCGAAAACCATCCTAGTTAAGAAAATGAAAATGAAATCAAGAAAAGCCAATGCCGTGTCATTTTGGGGCGTAACCATCAACATTTGGGTTAGTGCTCTGAAATTCGAATTCGCACCTGTATGTGAAACACCCAAATCAGAAAGCAAAATCAACCGCCGTTTTTAATTTTCCAAAAGGAAGAGAAGCTAATTGTTTCGTAGAAAAAAAGGTTAAATTACAGACCTCAAACTGGTACTCATTCTTTCCTCCCAATCCTTTTTTCCTCCAAAAGCATGTACTTTCGATTGAATATAAAGGTCCTGTACAATAACCTTCGATTTCCAATGTGCACTCTCAGCACATTTGACTAACGGCGACGTAGAAACGCACATTCCTTCGGTCTCCGAACTCTGCTCACAATCACTTCTACCCTGAATTCACCGCGGACAGCCGCAATAGCTACATCGCGCTCAAGATGCGTGGGCCATCAGCGTCCTTTACCCTCGCAGTTTTAGTTATTTGTTTATGGTACTTCCCCTTCATAGAGGCTCTCGTACCCGTTGAGTGCGTCGGAAATGTCACCAACCCCTCCGCAGTATGCTGCCCACGAAATCCGGAAAACTACCAAGTTTGTGGTGGACCCAGTCGTGGCTACTGCACCAAGATTGTTGCACCCGTTCAGTACGTTCCAATACCATTTCAGATGGATGACCGCGTGAGCTGGCCCAACCGTTTTTTCTCCTTCGCTTGTCAGTGCCGAGGGAACTTCTTTGGTACTTCCTGCCAGGACTGCTGGTTTGGCTGGACGGGACCCAACTGCGACATACCTGTGATAAAAGTGAGAAAAGATATCAGAGACTTGACGACGAAGGAACGTCGAATCCTCATTGATGTTCTTGCGAGAAGCTCTCATTGGCCGTCCGGCTATGCCCTAGTGGACGAAACAGACAACTTCCACTCCGATCCGCTCAATGACCCACGATTTGTGAAGGCCAATATCCAGTACTACGTAGCCTACATACACCGTTACGGGAGCCGAACAACCCTCTACAAGACAGATGAAGACTGCAACACCTACGGCATGCTTGATTTCATCCATGACGGGCCCGGCTTCGCAACATGGCATCGGTATTTCACGCTGCTTTGGGAGCAGATGCTAGGCAAGATAGCAAAGAAACTTTACGGAGTGGAGAACTTTTCTGTTCCCTACTGGGACTGGGTTGGCATGCGAGAGTGTGACGTGTGCACCAATGAATTCATTGGGGCACCGGGTAACGTTGATGAGTATGGACTGCGCATTCATGAGGGATCACCCTTCTCCAACTGGACAGAGTACTGCTATGAGCCCAACAACCGACTTCGTTGTTATGGCTGTCAGCATGCAGGCGTTGTAGGAAAGTTGACAAGACGCTGGAGGCACTACGATTTTCCAGACCAGAGTGACATCGGATTCCTTCTAGGACTGAAAGAGTGAGTCAGTAGTAATAACTTGTCAATTAACTGATTTCAAATTTGCCCCTTTACCTTTCCAGCCACCTGAAATACAGAGAGGTTTTCACAACTTATTAATACAGTTCCCATAAGGTACGGGGTTCGGGTGGCGGAAAACCTATATAAGTAACAGCTCTTGGATCACTGGAAGTGAGTGATTCCGAGCCGGGACCCTGTAAATGGTCATCACTGCGAAAATCGCAGTTTTAGCTGAGATTTCGCAAATTTTCAAGGATGTCGAAACAGACTGAGGAGATAAATCGTGTAGGAGCACCTTATAACCGAGCACAATTAACCAACTTAAGAAGATCTCTGATAAATGCGTCCGAATATCCCATATTAGAAAAACGGCCAGAAGTAACTTGCCTTTCCGAAGGATGAGCGCCGCAAAGAGGGGTGGAACCGCCAGTGCTCAGCTGTTCTGTCCCCTATAAAAAGATGGCCTAGTACACTTGCTCCGCGAATTGGATAAGACTCCCTTCTTCACCGCCAATATGTGCATCTAAGCATGCTGGGCAGGACTTATGACTACTAGGGATACTTGTCCTTACAAGCCAATCCTATTTTTCCGACGATATTGATCACAAGGAACACTGACGTTTCTGTCAATTTTCTAATGCAAAAAACCCCCGATGCGTGGAGGGCCTTGAAAATGTCAGCCGTGTTATAGATAGTGCCTCAGTCATCAGCATTGCCAGGTCCCAATTCGGAGTATGATCACTTTTCATCGTGAAGCAGAAAGAAGGGTAAGACCAAAACATTACTACATACCTGGATGAGGGTCAAAAGCATTTGGCGAAGAAGTAGCTCATCCTCGATATACTTCAAATGAAGAGCGACTTTGAGTATTCGCCTTTCAAAACGCCCTTAATATATACGTCACAGTTTCATATATTGCTTCCTGATAATAAGACGTAAGGATTATTTTCAGTGGCCAAAGGTGAGTTTTAATCAGGAAAGTTGGTGCAATCCCTCTGAAAACTCAAAGCAACGTCAGTATGTTCAAAATCTACTTCCTCGTTAGATATACCCGGAGGACCATACGACGCCTCATTCGTAACTGGCAGTTATGGGAAAATAACTTTCTTAACCCCGGTGCGACAACAGTCGTGAACGGGATTCTGAGGAAAAGTACAAAACCTTTTCAATGGTCGAACTACCCTTTTAAAGAGAAAAAACGTTGGTCCCTTTTGCACTTAACGGAGACGGTCAAGCGCCTGATTGGCTGTCGCCACTACTGTGACGTGCGAGCCCTTTAGGTGTCTACGCGTCACTCCTCTGCCAATTCAGCAGTCCGTATTCAGATTCACCTCAGCACTCATTGACGTATTTTCTTTCTTTCCTGAGGTAACGACACTTGGGCCCGTATGCATTATCTCAAACGTCCACTAATAAAATCAGTCCAATATAAGTAGTACAAACCAATGGACTGTTTATTGGCTATACAACAGACTATGAAATGGGCGGTGGAGCTGGTGGCTGCCACCAGGGAAGGGGATCGCACAGTGTTGCCTTACAGAAAATTCAAACTGTCGTTACAGCCGTACGATGGGGAGGGTGGGGCTGGTGACTGCCACCAGGGAGGGGACCAACCTTCCTGCGCACACTCTGCAAGGACAGCGCTCACGACACTCAAAGTAACCACCCTCACCCATTCAAACAAGGAAGCATATTCAGTCCCGAGGGGCTGGTACACTGCAACGGCAGTGCTCCTGGGCAGACGGTTCGTTCACATCAAAAGTGTGTTCACGCAATTTTATTATACGGACATACAAAAACCGTGTAAGATTTTATCTTCGACCATGTGAAACTCTTACGGCCTGCAGTTTTCAGTGGTTGTTCCTGCTTTAACACAAGCGCTACGCGACTAAACACCCTTGCCAGCGCCGAAACGTTAATCTCATTTTTTGGGAACACCTGCCGATTCTATTTTAAACTTAATGAGTTCTACTTTGTTCCTTTTGACAAAAAAAACAGTTTTTATGTTCGCGGAGAACGCGACTCGACGAAGTGTACGTCCTTCAGCATGGCTCTCGAAGGGTTTTGCGGTCGTTCGGAGTCAGCAGGCCCCGATCTCTGGATGCACAACAAAGTTCACAACATGGTAGACGGAAGTATGTGCTGCGTCGGCACAGCCGCCAATGACCCTTTATTTCTCCTTCATCATATAATGGTGGACAAAATCTTTACTGTAAGTTCACAATTACTACTTAAAAACAACGTCACGGACTTCCCCCTGCGCAGATAAAAAGACCGATTAAAACTGAATGATTTTAATGTCACAGCTAGGGGATATTTTCGTGATTTTCCTTACGATATCAGGAACGCAATACTTGGGATGCGCACACCAGATGCATCCTTCTTTTATGATCACGAGAGTAGCATTTGAAAGCTTTGGTTAATTGGATGGTCCTCATTTCCTCTGATGGCTTCTGTCATCCGAGGGCAAAGACTGGCATACAGGCAACTCGAAGAATTGAGTCTTAGTAACTAGAATGACTCTTTCTTGATTATCTGCTGTCATCGAGGTCATCCCGACACTCAGTTAGGAGAAGACTGGTCGACGATGGTAAATAGGTCAGAAATCGTCACACCAATAACCATCCTCTCTGTCGGCAATTGAACTGGATTGCTGATCTTCAGTTTGGCCGGCCGCGAATGGCCTGGACACGAATTCTAAGATATAACGAAAAGACAGCATTATATTGTGTAATCAGAATGGATCTTGCAGGAATACTCACATGTGACCAACTCTTTTCTCAGCTTACAACGACCTAGAGGTGTGGTTCGCGTTAACACATCCCCGCACTGCCTTTCTCTCTCTCTCTCTCTCTCTCTCTCTCTCTCTCTCTCTCTCTCTCTCTCTCTCTCTCTCTCTCTCCCTCTCCCTCCCTCCCTCTAACTCAAACACATATTGTCCATTGGTTTAAATGGATAGGCACTAGAGAGCTCACCAGGGCAGCTTTGTCCGTTTAACTCTCACCAGCCTAACTAGCCGATCTTTTGGAACTGGAGGGAAGGTTGGCGAGGTCGGGCTCATAAGTTTGACCTAGGCTGCCAACCTGAACCTACCTCTTCCCCGATCTCTCGGCACACAATAAAATACCCTATTAACTGACGTCCAACTCCCCTGGGTATTTAGAACCAGGCCTGAAGGTCGTAGTGGGTAGAGTCCGTGTATCACCTAAGCTGCCGCAACAGGCGTTTACCAACCTAGTCTGATTTCTGGATGGATTTGCGTTTTATCTTGAATAATCAACCGAGCAGGGACTCAAATGCAAGATGGAGCAGTAGCGGAGGCTGAGGTATCGCTGGTTGATAACACCAGCTAAGCCTAAAGCATCCATCTTAGTGTAGCATTTTCCTTGTAAAACGTTCTAATGATTTAATTATTAACCCTCTTTGTTTATTCATTCGACAGGCCTGGTATCAAAAATATGATCCACCACTCACCGTATATCCCCAACAAGCCGTAAGACCTGGTCACTGCAGGGATTGCTTCATGCCTGGATTCTTCCCACTGGCTCGCAACGCTGACATGTTTACTGACACAAGAAATCTCGGTTACGTCTACGTTAACAGTTTATTTGGCGTCAGGGCACAAAACGGAAGACCACCAATTTCAGCTTCGATGACGAGCAGGAATAGCTAGTCATATTGCCAATGAACGATATTTTTTGCTTCCGGTCGTGAAATTATACGCATTCTACAATATAAAAACAGATATGACCTCATTCTGCGTAGTTTCTCGAACTTCTGCCCTTATTTGATCAAATTTTCCCAATACGGGATCCAAAAGGCTATAGAAAATAGCGTCAACCAGTATGGACAGGCACAATACACTACACAAAAGCACTTGCAATTTCCAGAGTAGGACTGAGGAGGGGCAAATTTGTGATAATCACTTTCAGGCCTATAATTGTCGGTTCCTGAGGGCTAACGGCTAGAAGGGTTAGTGAAAGTTCCCAGCATACCCCCTACTGTTCATCACTAGCACACCGTATAATGGCTCCTGGTAAATGTCTGAACCCGTTGTTTTACTTCCCTTCTTAGTATTTCGAAAAGTAATTTGTTCCGTTGACATGACGAAGTCGTTTTTTGCGTACGGCTTATGATCTAAACTCCCAGTGACTGAGGGTCGAGAAAACAGCGATAATTTATGGTGCCTGGCTAAGTTAGTCTTGGTCGATGACCAGTTATCGGGAGGCTTCAAAATTGTGCGTGCCATAACATAATTATTTTTAAGACAGGCAAATGTGAGAACGTCAAATTCATCTGCTAGTCGGACGGTCCCATTCTGATTGGTTTCTTTATCGACTTCTGACAGCTACCCACCCAACTAGGACTCTGCTCGCTCACGTCACCACAGTATGGCAGATCTGACACAAGTACTGGCTTGTGTGATAACGAAGAGGAACCGCATCGAGCAAAAGGAGTTGCAAATATTTGACTAACTGGCGGTTATGAACTTCCTCCTTCATATCGCTGGTTAGGAGTCTCAGACCAGTCGCAGCCTCTTAATGCCTCTCGTTACCCTTTAGCTAACTGTAAAATTGTTGTCGCACAGGTCGTTACATTCGAGCTTTAGCGATAAATATGTGAGTCTTTAACACTACCCAATGATAAAATTTCGCAGCTAGTAAGCACCAGATACTTGCAAATTGTGAGAGAATATTAAGGGTTGATGTCTAAATCTTCGAACGCTCCAAAGCAACGCAGTAATACTTGACAGAAATAGCGCGACATTTCAAACCACGAAAAGACGGGCGCGGCGTAAAAACGCCGAAAGGTCCCAAAGTAACCGCCCTCAAGGTCCTGCTTCAGTGATAATGTACACAATGCAAGCCTATTGTCGAAGCATGTCCTGTCCATCTGTCCAAAAAATTAGCTCGCGATGTGATGTGTCTCACGGACTACGTCTTGGCAAGTATTAATGAAAAATGCAAGGGAGAATAACACAGCCACTTCTGGTCTACTTGGCGTTACCCAGTCACACGAAGAACCCAAAGTGGAAAGATCCCCGGTTTGAAGGGGGAACAATCCGGCCATTGCGTTCAACGTTCTATCCGTTGAACTAGGGTTTCAAACTCCGACAAGAGTTATAAGAGACGTTCATTTACGCAGGAATAACCTTCGTTGGTTCGGCGTGACCATACTGTGGAATACAGAAGTTGCGTTTCCTCTTGAAACTAGTCTAGCTTCCTCATAAGGAATCACGTGGTCACCAATCAATAATCGGGATGTATTGTGGACACGAGCGCAGGGAAAAATGGCGATTCCAGATCGATTTTCAGTAGTTGACTTTGATTATAGTCAACTGCAGCAGAGTTCTAAAATCAAACATTCAAATAATAGGGTAAGACTAAGTGGACCAAGTTAAATTTCCGAGTTTGTCAGCCTGAGATAGATGACCGAATAACCATCAATCGCAAAAAAGCCGAGGGCCCGCCCAGAGTCATTTTGTTCTTGTAGGCAACATCGACCACTGATATCCGGTCACTACACGACTGCCTGCGCAGACTGGATCTCCCATGCTGCGGAAGTCCCTCACCGTAATAGGTGTAAATTTCGCAAGTACAGAGGTAAAATACCACTAAAATTTCGTATGGAAGCTTTAAATGCCCCCCTTCCCCTACTTATTTAACCTCCGACGTCCTTCAGATACCCAGTGTCATTTCTGGGCGCAAATTCTCCCCATGAGGCGTGAGAGACGTACTTCAAATTGCGGGTGCAGCCAAAGCAAAAATAATTGCATTACGTCGCGGAAAATCATTAAAGCGGTTGGCAGTGAGTGGCCAGAACGAGTCAAGGATGGAGGCGTGCGAATAATTGTTCAAATCCAAACGTCTGGCAACTTGGTGCTGGCAAAAATAAATTATGCATATTCCAATCCCAGATTGTTTGGCGCAGCCAGGATCGCGAGTTCACGTTGGATGAGACCGAGATTCCAGTCGGGTAAAGCGGTGAGAAATCTATGATCTGATCGAATCCTATCCTTAAAGTTCAGAACTACCAAACTGTCGCAAATGCGGCTACCAACCCAAAAACGCCGAGGATGCACGTCGGCTATGGTGGAAAAAACAACAGGAACAGGTGGGAACCACATGTAGAGTTTAAATGTTCCTAAAGGGAATCAGATTCCGCAAAACTAACGCATCTGAATGTCACAGGCGTCCAATGCCCAAAAAACTGATAGACATTTACGTAAGAAATCCACAGCGCAATCAACCCGCTAACTGCCTTGCAATTTTACGCACTCGAAGGGTTGAAGTGCATAAGGTCACCAAACGAGTCCTAGTTAGACTTCCGCTGCTAATAAATGAGCCCATGCTGCTGGGGTCTCAATTTAAGTGGAAGGGTTTCAGGTGCCTATACTTGAGATTAATGTCACCGCGAGCTGCGAAGATTTAGCAGACCACTTATGGCACAGAATCGTAAAGCAAACCGAGGTTTACTGGATAGATAATTGTTAGACGACAGCCGAAAACCGATAAGATTTAAGCATTAAAACTGAACGTATTACCGCACCTAGTCAGCGGAAAAAAAGGAATTATTTCATTTATCGTCAAACAGAACATTGCCCCAAACTATCGGAATTTGGAAGCTGGGCTCAAATCACCGTTTTGGTGGGGTAGCGACTCATATCAACGCGTCCGACAGGCATCACACGGTCGCATAGCATGACCATTTTTCCCGCTTTCTACTGACCGTCTCTTTTTATCCAGGTTTATCCTTCCTTTCAATTTTGCTGCCAGTTACGATAGCCAGGTACGTTACAAAAGCGATAACTCGGCTAAGTCGCAAGCGTAAAGCATAGGCATTCTGCAGTTATAGCACAGATACGTCATCTCAGTGGCTGAAATTTGTTTTTGAAGGTTTAAAGACACGCCTTCTTGATCGACACCTAAAGGCCCTTAGGCATGTTGAAGACGGGCTACCGGCTTGAAACTACAAAACGATTCCGTCCTATTTAATCGCCCCTTGAGGTTGCTGGAAGAGCACACAATGAAGTCCTCCTGGACTGCCAGCTATATGCAGAAACTCGAGAGGTCCGAACGGTCAGCTAATTGAGGACTAGGAACGCACGTGGAGGTTGCATTGTCCTAATATTACAGCCAGATTAACTTCTTATTTATCAGAAAGATATCTGCGGTCGGTTACAAATTTCTGGACGGACACAAGGGATCGCGCCGAACATTGCAAGACGGCCTTATCGAGTGAGGTAAAATATATACTAGTTAAACATTCGGTGAAGGCGATATAACTATTGCGAAAGGACCGCCATATGAAGTTAATTTTCAGCGCCTGCCACGAGACTATTTTAGTGTTAAAAACCATTAGGCGCTCAATAACCACCAGACAAACAGGCTTTAATCTCGAGATCGCTTGTAAAAAACCTAGAGAACCGGTCCACAGATCGTTTCTTAATGCAGCATATTCAAGCCCGAGAGGATACAGCTAGACGCCACAAGGAGGCCCCGAGTGTGCAGCTTATGCACTGCCCTCCTCCCCCCAAGAATGACTTCATCTATCCGATGATGTATCAATAAGAGCGGAGCATGGACCGGAAAATATAGGCAATGCTGACGCGGTCTTCTTGGTCAGCTGCGTTCACTCGTGTTACTGAACCAAATTTTTGGTCAGAAAAAAATATTTGATCTCGAAAATTGTAGACAATGACATTCGCCGACATATGAAAGTCCAGCCAAAGCTGAAATCCATTGTTAGAACCGAAGTATAATGAGCTGTCTCCAAAAAATTACATCCCGGCGTCAGTCCTCACCGGAGAATGTGAAGGTCGCCAGCTTCATTCTGTATGACTGCATTTAAATTAGTCGAAAAGTATTGGATAAACGTCGTTTGTTGTAGGGCGGTACCATTTGTAGAGTAGGTTGACCACACTGCAACATTTGTAGCATAACATTCAACTCCTTTAAACGCCACATTTTTCTCGTTCGCATTAGCAATCGATGGATCAAACCCGACCCAAATAACAGAAGTGTGCAGAAAACACGACAAACTAGGTGAATAGTGTTCCGTTAACTTAGAAAAACTGTTTTCGTTAAGGAAAGCACTTCAGTGCATTTAAAAGCTGTAGTAGGTACGCACCAAGGACAGCTGTTTCCGCTATGATAGAACTGTAGTGTAGACCACCAACTAGTGCTATACACATATGGTCGACATAAACAGTAGTCCAGCAACCACTTTCGGGAGAGAGCAAACGAAATTGTATTTGGCAACTGGATAAATACCACTTAGCTCGTGCTAAGTACAGAGCACCATAAGCAAGTTTTGGGTATTATCAGACCATACAGTGACGGTATCGTATGATCGGAAGATACCAGACGAATCCACAACACTACGAGTTGCATCAACTAGCCTGTACTCATAAGCGCATTAACTAACGTTGTAAGCTAATAAGACAAAAAAACATGTCAGCAAATCTGCTTCCTGTAAAAGCGTACACTACCACCTTTCAACGGAAAACGAACTGGGGAGGAAAAAAGGAAACGCTGAGCACTTCGTGAGAGCACTGACAAAAGACGAAGAGAATTTCGTGGGCACATTAATATTGTTAAACTGATTAGGAGCGAGAACAGTTTTGAGAGCCTACAGAACGACCCAGTCAGACGTGTAACAGATTATTATGACTGTAATCCAGAGACGTAACAAACCGTTTATTTTGAAATTCACTTTTCAGGTTCTACATTAATGTTCTGCTTGCCCTTAAAATCGGCGCAAGGGACATATGAAACGAGCGTGTAGAACTTGTGGGGGCTGTCTTCATCCTCGTTACGCTTCCGTGACAACTTCACTCGGACGCGATAGGGAACATTGCGTACGCCCTTGGACCAGAGAAATCTTAATAAAACAGTAGAGTTATGTCGAGAAAATTACTCGTTCAGTCGGACATTAATTCTGACGTCCTCAGTGCCCATCATTTTCCTCGCAAATTTCCTCACCTCATTAATGGCTCGTGGAGCTCGCCGCTTAAAACCGATACCATGGATTCGACGGTGCAAATTAATCGTATATTCACGAGTAGCAGTATCTTTGCGAGTAGTACGACGTGCCTTCTTCTGAGAACGAGCCATCCCAACACGCCCTGACGTTTCAAAAAAGTAACCGTCAAACCCTACTTTTATTAATTTAAACAAGACCCATAGACAGGGTATGCCAAGCTCAAGGGATATTATTATTAGCAGACCTCCCAGTTCCTACACAACCTAGCATCATTCCATTAGGAGCAGTACAGTAATTAAGTTCACCGTACGTACCTCAGTCACTCGCAATTGCCAAGGTGGATGGAAGTTGGAGGCACGTTATAGTGGCGAACCGGGCGAGGCTCCAAGGGAACGTCCTCGTCTAATTACTAGCAAAAGCTCAGCTTCCACCAAAAGGAATACCAAAGTGGGAAAACGAAAACCCAAATGAGCGGCTGATCAACAAAAAAAGGATGAAAGGATATATTGGAACAAACTGTATTATTATAGTGTACATCCGTCAGTGAGGTGCGAAAGTCTCAATAGACCAACCATTTATTTTTGATAGTGGATCAAATTCGCGAACAACGTTTTACATGGTTCACAAGATTTGAAGAGATAAAAATGTTTTTGTTACAGGGCATTTTTCTTAATATTTAATACGAGGAACTGTGTTTGAAATGCTGCGGGTGGGGGCAAAGGAGCAATGCTGTTTATCCGCTTGACGAGATTTTCAGAAGCTTGGGACTGTTTTGCTGAACTTACAATTATTTCTTTAGCGTTGATTTATGGATCCTTTCAAAGCGGTCAACGTAGCAGATAGGTCGATTTCAGTTCCTCTGACTGCATTACACATCCTTCTAGGCGGAAGTTTCAGTTACATCTATGGAACCGAAGGTTTTAATAACGTATTGCATACTTCTGTTTGATAACCGAAAACGCTTCTGTGCCCTTTAACTCTTGATCAAATATGTGTTGTTTTATGCTGTAAGTGTAACGAACCACAGCTCCGACAGAATTGTTTTAACCGACTAGGAAGTTTTTCGCGCGGATCCCGGATGAGGATGGATTGACTGAATGTCGGTGAAGATGCCGATGCCCCCTTCCACTCTTGCGCACTGACCCCCATCCCCACGAGTACAGTCGCCGCTTATCGTATCGCTACCCTCCGTTCAATGTCAGCAGTGGCAGTTGCCCACAGCGTTGCACTCCCTACCGGGTATCCCACAGACATGACGTAATTCCCCCACTCCAAAAGGGATATCACCTCATGTAACGCTCCCTTCTTTATTTTCTATTGTTCCCTTTCGTACCTTTATATCCTTCCTTATAGTAGAATCCATTTCCAACATTTCTGCCGTTCCTTCTAATGATTGTTGCGTTTGAGTGATCCGCATGGTGCTTATAGACCCTGTTCAATATGCGCATCGTCTAATAACGACTGTAGGTGCGTAACTAGCCCGTGTGTGTGTGTGCAAATCTCGGAGTCTTCAGCCGCTACATTGGTGGCAGCGGTGGGATGGAGAGGAGCATACACTTCCATACCTACCAAACCAACCTGCACAGCCCTGAGGACAGTGCTGCATTTCAGAAGGAGGCCATGTAACGAACCACAGTTCCAACACAATTTTTTTAATGTACTTGGAAAACTTTTCGCGCGGATCCCGGATGAGTATGGATTGACGGAATGTCGGTAAAGATGCCGGTGCCCCCTTCCGCTCTCGAACGCTGATCCCCATCCCTACGAGTACCGTCACCGCTTATCGTATCGCTACCCTCCGTTCAATGTCAGCATTCCCTCGTCCCGACCCTGCAGTTGCCCACAGCGTTGCACTCCCCACCGGTTATCCAACAGACATGACGTAATTCCCCCCCACTCCAAAAGGGATATCACCTCACGTAACGCTCTCTTCTTTATTTTCTATTGTTCCCTTTCATACCTTTATATCCTTCCTTATAGTAGAATCAATTTCCAACATTTCTGCCGTTCCTTCTAATGAGTGTTGCGTTTGAGTGATCGGCATGGTGCTTAGAGACCCTGTTCAATATGCGCATCGTCTAATAACGACTACAGGTGCGTTACTCGCCCGTGTGTGTGTGCAAACCTCGGAGTCTTCGGCCACTACATAAGCTATAGTTGTCGTGAATAAGAAGAAACCGTTGTTTAAATCTTCCCATACTAAGTCATTGGCGTAATATAAGGACTTTTTATTCAATTTAATTCAATTTATTGAGGGAAATAGGCATGGGCCATTGAGTTCCATATTTGTAACGTGACATTAAGTGCGGTGTACAGTGAAACCATGGGGGTTGCAAAAGTTCAAAGGCAATCATAAAACATGACAAGTGGTGCGTGACTCTCGAGGGTTAAGTTAAATCCCTCAGCGCTCCGGCTCATTTTCGGAACATAAAACTGTCAAGGTTTCCTTTAAAACTTTCCAGCAATGTTGACATCATAACTCCTTCAGGGAGGATATTCAATGGTTTGATCACTCTGACAGCGAGGGAGAACTTGTGGACATTTAGTCTCACCTGCTGGACGCGCAGTTTCAATGGGTGAACTAGGAGATGGGTCTTGGCAGAATATTCAAAGCAGTCCGAGAATTCCAGGTAGCAATCCAATCCCTTTGCAATGCGGAATATCTGCAGGAGATCCCCATGCATTTGCCTATAACTGAAAGGGAACCGATTTAGATTCGTTAGGCGAGTTGCATATAACAATGAGCTTTGACTCCTAACCATCTTGGTGGCCCTCCTTTGTACTCATTAAAGACAATTCGGATCTTAAACTGTTCAGGGTCTCCAGGCTTGTACAGCATATAGCAAATGAGGTCAAACAAATGTTCAAAAAATCTTAGTGAAGAGATCTTTATCGAAATCAAAAAATGCTCATCTGATGGTGTGCAAGACAGCCCTCAAAGAACCCTTCTGGTAACCAAAATTGAGTAATTGAACATTTTGACGCGCATTTAGGATTTCTTATCCCAAAACACATTTCACCCGAGTGTACACTAACTATTCGAACAGGCAATTGATAGTTATACGTTGCCTTAGAAACAGGGTCCAGCATCATCCTCGATTGGCTTGATTCGAACAGGTCACTTATGCATGGGAGAGGGAAGAGATTGGAAGTTGGAACTAGGGAGGAAATTATCCTCGTGGAAAACAAGGAAATCTTCCTCGTTACAGTAAACCTCATGCATTCGACTCTATCACAACTTGTGATTGGTCATAGCTTAAATTGGTACCAAAGGCAAACTGCAATTGAAATCGGTGTTACTTGTAGAGTATCAGAAAACTCATCAAACAGTAGATGGCAAATGGCAGACTCTGAATTTGTCAGAACATTGTCAGAACATTTATTGAAAATTCGGCCTTTCCCCTTCCAATCATTCGCGGTTTGACTGGTGCCGTCCTGTAAACCATGACATTTACCCTCTGAGACGTGACCGAAGCCATTCGCCATTTTCGTCAAACTCATATTCCTGGACCAGATGGCGTCCTGGTCAGTGCTATAAAGGTGGATGCCAAGGATATTTTTCCGTTCCTTCTGTGCAAGATATTTAAACTTGCTCTGGAAATTAAAACCTTTCCCAGTGTGTGGAAGGAATCGCATATTCTACCTATCCCCAAACGCGGCCAACCTGCGTCATTTGACAATTTTTGGCTAATCAACACACTGTAGGCAGCTTCGAAAAGAGAAGATGATAGATAAATTTACCGAGAACAACCTTATGAGTGCGGCCCAGCATGGGTTCCTCAAAACAGGTCTTGCGATACCTGTCAACTCTATTTCATTGCTGACGTTCTACAATCTAGGGACAATGGTTTTGCACTTTACATAGTCTATTTCGATTTAAAAACGGCATTTGATCGTGTTTACTATGCCCTTATTCTGCTAAAACTGTCCTCTTTCGGTATGTTTGGTAAAATTCTAAACTTAAAATCTTCTTACCTTAGCTTTCAAACGAAAAATGTTAAGATCTCCTATGTTATCTACAACCCCGCACGTGTGAGGAGTGGAGTTATTCAGAGTTGTGTGCTTGGCCCACTTTATTTTGCCTTTTTTCAATCATGTACCAGGTTTATTTTGGAATGGTAGACTCTTTACGTATGCCGAGGATTTAAAATTTACGTATCGATAAAAGCCGGCAGTTCACGAAACCGTGCTTAAATTATTAAAAAGGATCTTAAGGCATTCGCCCAGAGGTGCGACACATGGCACCTTTCTCTTATTTTGGCACAAATGCTTCGTGATAGTTTTTGCCAACGAACATCATCCTCAACTAAGCAGAGATGACCAATACCTTAATGTGCCTGAAATTGCTCAGGATATGCGCATATCATCATCTAATGGTCTTCAACTTTCAGATCATTGAACCCTGATTGTCTCAATAGCACGAAAAACTACCGAGTTTATCCACCGGACTTTTTAGACTGTCACTATTAGACTCCGCCTTTATAAAAAATAAGTTAGGCCTGGCTTGGAATACTGCTCGTTTTTATTTAGCCTTCTGCGCGATAGTAAATGGAAGAAAATAGAATCGGTCTAGCACTACTTTACTAAAAGAGGTTTATAATCGGAGCACTATAATCTGCCGTATCAAGAACGCTGTGGTTTCGCCGATTATAGAAGGGATTATTTTTACTGTTAAAGATTTTAAATAGGCGAACATTAAATCCCCTAACCACTGTGAGGCAGCTTGACCAATCTCGGTGCAGCAGTCAGCGCAGAACTCACCCTGCGCAACAGTCATGCCACGCGAGCTAGGCATAGAAAGTCTCGGGCACTAAGTGATGCCAATTCTTCCGAATCTGTTGCTCAAGTCTTCCATGTGCACTCATCGGCTAAGCGTCTGAATTTAACTCCGCCTTTACTTGGCTGTAACAAATTTCGTAACAGAGGATTTGGGCAAAGCAAAATTGTTAAATTCATTTTGCGCTAGCCAATTTACCATTGAAAATAGCCTCAACCCCTCAATTCCTTCGTTTTTAAATTCCAATTCATTTTAAACAATAATTCATTTCTCGCCTTTAAGTATTCAAAAAGAAAAAGCTCCCCTAAAAATTACCATTTGGTTGGAACTGATATCATTCCAAACTCACTTATTAAACAGTTAAAAGATTTTCCACCTTTATTAAGCAAATTATTCTCAGTATTTATCGAAAACGGTTTCTTCACCGATTATTGGAAAACTTCTATTATAGTACCAGATTTTAAATCTGGTTCACGCTCTGACATTAATAACTAAAGCGGTGTCCACAAAACGCCCTTTCTTGCTTAACTCTTCGAAAAACTAATTGCAAAACAAATTACGGATTTTTGCATAAGTAATCAAATTATCAACTCCTCCCAACATGGCTTTTTACCGGACTGCTCTTGTAGAGCCTGCAACATGTCTTTTCTTAATTAACTAACCTGTCTTCGTAATGATCATCTTTCTGTAGTAGTTTTCTGTTTTGATCTAAGAAAGGCATTCAATAAAGTGTCTCATATACGACTTCTAGCTAAACTAGAGGCTATATTATTTTTTAGTCCGCTTACTGACTTTGTAACGAACCAAAGTTTCAACTGAATTGTTTGAATGGACTGGTAGCACTTTTTGCGCGGGTCCCGGATGGGAATGGTGTGATCGATGGTCTGTGAAGATGGCCGGTGTTCCTTCTTTCCCTACCGCTGACATCTCCCCTCGTTACCGCCGTCGTACCGTCTCGAAAGTCCCTGACCGTCAGCATCTCCACGACCCTCACCCGCATTTGCGAACAGCACTGCACTCCCCACCGGTATCTAACTGATCATTCGTGACCACCTCCCACTCCGAACGGATCGATTGTATAAGTCCCCAGTATTCGCTTGTATCTTTATATTTCTCTTTTACTATCTACAATTTGTTACTGTTAACATAGATACCTTACGTTATAAAATTATTCTCTCCTGCTATCTATACATGTGTGCATGATGAAGTGTGTAAAGATTCTGCCGACGTTATATGGCTACAGATTGTCCTAGTGATATAATCCACAGTGTGTGCTATCTTTGAAATTCTCGGTCGCTACAACTTTACTAGATCCTACCTTTCTGATCTAAAACAAAAAGTGTTAGTGGGGTCCTCATACTCAAAATCCATCCCGATTGTGAGCGGTGTCCATCAAGGTACCCTATTAGGCCTTTTGTTGCTTACTTTACATAAAGGATATTTCATTGATAGTTAAACATTATCAATCTTATCTTAATGCTGATGACCTCAAATGCATGCATTGCTTACCAAACTCTACGACAGAACGATGACTAGAACGAAATCATTCGAATTTAGCCGCTTTTTCGTCGTGGAAATGTACATGGCTAATGGAGTGCTCACCTTCTAAGTGTTGCTACCTGAGTTTAAGGCCTGTAAGTCTGCAAGATTTCTGTCATTACCACCGTTAGTCTTTCTTATAACCTTAGAAATTCTACACTAATTATACGTTCTAATTCATCCTCCACGTGTAAACGCTCTCTCTTCTTTGCTTCTAGGTATAGCTTTCTTTGGACTAACTTGCCTATTGGAATGAGGTCGTTAACTATTATATCTGCATTCAAGCGACGACTGCACATTTATCTTAACCCTGATTCTATTAACCTTTTATTTCCTCATCTATTCCAAGCAGCTTTCTTCATGGCCCGGAGAAAGGACCATCAGGAATTTAAGTGACCTTCTTAAAAATAATTTTCTCTTCCTCATGTCCCCAGGAACCATGATGTCTCCTTATACCACCAGTTATTCAAACAATGGAAGTCATTTGGACGCACACATTCAATAATCCTCCCGTTTCTTTGGATACTTACTATCATCAGAATTAAATTATGGAATAAAAGATGCTGAGGCGTCACGTTCACTGACGCCTTTTCTTGAGATTTTGTTTCATGCGCCTTATTTATCAAGAGTGAACCATATCGACGTTTCATTAGCTCACTATGAAATGCTTCTACATTAGTAGCCTACTCTTCCCCCTTTACCTTATTTTCCTAAGCAGTTTTTTCCCCTACCCTGCTTTAGATATTGGAGGCCTTTTGAAATCTGCTTCCATTTTTAAGGTAGGAGTTTTTTCACTGCATCCTTTCTAGTTCACAATTAATTTCGATGCATCGCTTATTATTGTCCTAACAGGACAAGTTCTGCCTACATTATCAAGTTTTTTTAACATTTTCTCCGTATACCTTGTCATAATTTTATTTCGCCGCCAATGTTTGTTTCGACAGTGCCTTCCGACACTAACCAAATATAAATTCTAAATTCTTTATGTCTTTCTATGTCTTCCATTAGCTGGCACAGTAAAGTTTTGTCAGTCCTTTTTGGTAAACGCCATAGCCAGATGGAATAAACTATCCCAGAATATCAAAATCCTGCAAAATTATTATTTGTCTAAGAGAACTTTTAATCGTTTTTTTGCATTCAGAACAGTTTCCAGGAATTCTGTGTGCCAACACGGTAGAATCTGTTTTCCGGTACGTGGAATCTGATCCCGACCATAGGTCTAACCTTGAGGGCAATGGCACCGTCTCTGCAGCCGGAACCCGGTGAATTCTTTGGCAGACAGCGAGCAACCATCCACGGGGGCAATCTTGCCTGGAGCAGAATCCTTGATTTAAAAAAAGACAGAGGGAATGCAAACAAACGCTCTTGTGTTAGCCCTTCCAAGATTTGAACTGCTATCATCCCACAGGCAGCATTTTGTTCTCTTGAATAGCATAAAGTAACGAAAAACAAAAATAGTGATATATATATATATATATATATATATATATATATATATATATATATATATATATATATATATATATATATATATATATATATATAGGCGGAATAACATGACCTACAAAGACAAGGGAGACTGGAATGGCCATTTCTGGCTTATAAGCTGTGATCAGCCAGCCATACCCAAACCCAGGCGCTGTGGCGCCCGAGCCTCGAACTCGCGACCTTGTTGGGCAGAAGTCCAACGCTCTACCCACTGCGCCACGAGCTCGTTGTCTTGCCGGTTTCGATCGGAATATTGACAATGGTAATGGGGCGCTCACCGATCGGTTACAGGACTCACTCGTCGCGTTGTGCTTTGGGGCTAACTCTCAAGCCCTGCCAGCAGCCGTAAGGCAGCTAAGTATACAGGCAGAAGCCAATGTTGGGCAGAAGCCAACAATGCGCGTTTTGTCCCATGCAAATTTGTGCCCAGTTTCTAGTGTATGTATGGCAACTTGAGACAGGTGGTCTCGTCTCTTTACAGGCAACTGATGTTCGTGTAGGCGTGTAGAGACTGATTTTCCTGTTTGGCCGCAATAAACAACATTACAATTGTTAAATGGGATTTTGTAAACGGCTTCTTTTTTATCTAAATAGCCAACCCTATCCTTAGGGTGAACAATCTGGTTTCGAATGGTAGTCGTTGGTTTGTGCGCCACGTAAACTTGGTGCTTCCGCAGGTGTCTTTCAACAAGTTCAGACACGTTCTTAATGTATGGAAGTGTTCGCCAGTTTTTTATTGTGGGCGCATGATCGGAACAATCTAGTTCCTTATCTTTTTCTTTTTCTTTTAATTCTTGATGTCTCATGCATCTATGTACAAAATCTCTAGGGTAACCGTTGCTGGAAAACAGTTTGAATAGATAAGTGAGTTAAATTTAGTAAAGTTACTTGGTAGAACAGTGGGTTTTTGCTCGATTGATGAGTGTGCTGATCACGCTTCGTTTGTGGATGCCGTGTACAACAATCTCAAGGAAAAGTGGAAAAGGCGGTAGCCAATCATATTGAGATGTTCATCAACAATGACAGCTATTGACAGGAATAATTCAGCAATCTTGATTTTTAGAATTTAGAATTTATATTTGGTTAGCACCAGGAAGGTACTGTCTAAGCAAACATTAGTAACGAAATAAAGTTATGACAATGTGTGCAAATAAAATGTACAAATTCATAACTTGTCCTGCTATGTCAACAGTTAGCAATGTTTTAAAATTAATGGTGAACTAGAAAAAAATAGGCAGTAAAAAAAACTCCTACCATGAAAAATGGAGGCAGAGTTCAAGGCCTTCATTTTTGAATAGAAGGTAGGAGAAAAAACTGCTTAGGAAAAAATGGTCAGGTGGTAGAATAGGGTAATACTGCAGTAGCATTTCAGAATGAGATAATGAAACGTCGAGGTGATTCGTTCTTGATCACTTAGGCGTATGAAACAGAATCTCACAAAAATGCGTCAATGAACTTAAGTCCTCAGCATCATAGGATCCAGAATTGAATTCTGATGATGGTTAGTATCCAAAGAAACCGCAGCATTTAAGACTGTGGACCACCGAATTTGTACGTCCTAATGACGTCATCGTTTGGAGGACGGGTGATATAAGGAGACATTATAGTTCATGGGCGTTCAAATTCCCGATGGTCCTTTCTCCGAGTCATGGGGAAAGCTACTGGGAAAAGATGAGGAAAATAAAAGGTTAATAGAATCAGTGTTAAGATAAATGTGCAGTCTTCGCTTGAATGCAGATAGACTAGTTAACGACCTAATTTCAATTGGCAAGTTATTCCAAAGAAAACTGTACCTAGAAGCAAAGAAGAGAGAGCGTTTACACGTGGAGGATGCAGGGGGAGGTATAATTATTGCAGAATTTCTAAGGTTATAAGGAAGACTAATGGGGGTGATGACAGAAAGCTTTGGGGAGAGTTGAACTATTATTAAGTCGAAAAAGGAGACAAAAGCCTGCTTCAAGTCTCCTGACCCAAAGAAATTTTAGCTTTGTTAGCTGGCATCTTGTTGAGTAGGACACGTTTTAAATTTTAACTGTTTTTTGCACATTTGCCACAAGTCTGACGACGACCTGGGGAACCAGCGTCGAAAATGTACATAATAAAGTTACTCATTGTTTCCCAAAGAACTTCTTTACTTCGAATTATACTTCTTGGGATGCCCGTTTTTCAATTTATTCGTACCTATGTCGGAAGTACGGTATAATATGTGTGCCATATATATATATATATATATATATATATATATATATATATATATATATATATATAGATATTGCTAATTGAAGCGAAAATGCACGTCCCCGGGCCTAAATCAGAAGAAGAGGCGATCACGGGAACAATAGGTTTAATATCCTGACGTTTCAAAATCAAACAAGATTCCATCGTCGGAGGTAGGTTCAGTACGGCGCCACACAGTATTTATGGGTTCTGAACATGCTGGCTCTACAGCTATTCGTGCAGGATGCACTGCAGGGGGGTGGGGGAGTTAAGTGCTGTCCTGCTGATCATTGATTTGTTTCTCCCTCACCTCGCCTGGGGCTGTGTCAGGATGGCAAGTGTCATTGACCACGTCTGCATTGCCCGCGTTTGTTGTCCTGGACCCGCATGTCTGTTTCTCGTACCTCGTTTGCATCTGTCCGTGCACGTCTCATCGGTGGTTGCTGAGTCGTTGCCGGTGTCTCCGTTCCTATCGGGTTGGAGACGCCCATCATCGGTGTTCGTACGCAAACTATGTTCACCTGCGTCCACATTAATGCCTGGCCGGAGGTCTTGCTGGTTCGTGTTCTCCGCGGTTATCCCATCGAATGTGTTGGTGTGTTGCATAGGTTCACTCAGGCATGTGTTCTGGCTCGTTATGCGTTTGCTCGCGACCGCGAACAGTTTGACTTCTTGCCTGCGATTCTGTTGATTGAGTCGCAATCGTAAGGCCTGGTAGGCCGCTGGGGGAATCGTACAGTGGTTAATGGAAGAAGGTATGGTGTGCCAGGCTTCGAGCGTTTCTCTGGCTGTTTGGTCGATACCTCGACTTAGGATTTCGGCGTCATGGAAAGAAAAGGTGTGTCCAGAGGCCGCACAGTGTTCCGCCACCAACGAGAGCTGATCCATCCTTCTTTCGGCACTTGCGTGCTCACTCATGTGGTTCTGTAGTCGCTTACCGGTCTCTCCGACATAGTTCGCCTCACAGGAACCGCACTGAACACGATAGACGACGTTCGCCGTTTCGCCACGTGACAGGGGGGCCTTGGGTCTCATCACCAGACGTCTTATTGACGCCTCAGGTTTGTGGGCGATGCCGATCTCCAATGGTTGTAAGAGACGCGCAACAGCTTCAGATACGTTCTCGATATATGGCATTGCCTGCCACACTTTCAGTGGTTCTAGCACTGGTCTTATAACTTGCCTCGGTTGTCTGCTGCGTTCTATGAAGCTACGAGGATAACCGTTGGTGGTGAACATTCGTTGAAAATAGTGGAGCTCGGCTGCTTTATCACCTTTCTCTCTACAATGAGTTTCCGCCCTTTTGTAAAGCGTCCGTACGCAGCTACGTTTGTGGCACAATGGGTGGTTACTTTGGTAACTGAGGACTTGACGTGTGTTGGTGGCCTTTCTATATATCGTCGTCCTTAGACTGCCCTCGGTCTTACGGTGGACTAGGACGTCTAAGAATGCCATTTGACTGTTTGCCTCAGCCTCCATTGTGAACTGAATGTCCGGATATATATATATATATATATATATATATATATATATATATATATATATATATATATTCAGGAGTTGTTTCACTGCACTCTGATCGCCACTGCATATTTATTATAATAATGCCTGCAAGCTGACATTAAAAATAATAATAATTATTATTATTAAAGGCCTGTCAATGTAGGAGATTACTGTGGACTGAGGTACAAGCTGTAATTCCGTCCAATTAAGCAAACATTAAATGGGCGCGCTGCATAGAAGGAATGCTATATTCGAGGTGGCTAGTCTCAGATACTGATAGGACAATAGTTGCTATATTTAAAGAGGTGGCCTAAAACTTAGCCACCAGAAATTTTAACGCATTCATGATCAACTGGAACAATTTAGCAGCAGAAGACTGCGGAATTTTTTGAGCTTGCACTACAGAGCTGACAGCGTATCTGCTTTTCTTGTAGGAGGTCATTTTTCCATTAAGAATAAAATAGGCTAAAAAGGAGAATTGTTCAGACTTCCTCCATACGCAAGACCCAAATGATGTTGAAGAACTTAGATTCATAGCACTACTTGGTACGAGTTGCAATATTAAGTTGCTATAGAAATAATGCTTGTTCATTAAGCAACTGGCGGCAACTGATGTGTGGCTAATTTCGGCGAGGAAATTCACCACCAGTATAAAAGAATTGTCGGTAGTAAGTTAACATTGCCTTAGAACCAACTATTCAAATAAGACAAAAGCATTTTCCGATTAGTTATAAGCAAAAATGCGTCCGAAAAGCTCGACAAATAAGATCCAAAACATCAAGTCCCTTTGTCTGGTTAGCGCGAGCTATGAAGAAAAACATAAAAAGAAAGAACAAACGCTGGACAAGTTACATAATGAAAGCACAATCCTTGCATTAGAAATAATTTCTCTGAACGTGAGATGACTTTAGTGCAATTGTCCGCAGATCGTGGAAGAATTATGAAACGCGAAGTATACAAAAGGAATGTTTTTACACAAAAGTGCTGTTCAACTACATGAATAGCAAATTTAAGAATCGAGAGAGGGACACAATTTTGAAAAGAAGAACAGATGAAGATGAAACTGAGAATAAAGATAAAACGGAAAACTTAAGCTATGTCCTCAAATCAGTTTTTACTGATAAAAAGATTTGGACAAGGTGAATTTCACTGCCGACAGTTCGACTGACGTATTTGACGAGACCCACCGTGTGCACCACCGCAAGATGGCAAACGGACCGCGGCTTGCTCTTGAATTGGTTTAAAGTAACAGCAGATTTTGGCACCATATACCGCAATCTCTTTCCCTTTCACAATCAGGCATGTTATAATGACCAAGCGAAGAAGAACGAAGGCGTGAGAAGTGGCAGGTGGCTGACACGCCACAATCACCCCTACGCATGCCGCCTTACCTGGCTCTAATCATAAGAAAGGGCAGTTCCTCAAAGGAAAAATTAAAAAGGAACCACTGTGGCCTGACATTCCACACAAACGCACAATGGGCTGACCACCTAGTCCAAATTATCCTGTCAGTTGACAACCTCCCAGGCCAGAGCTTTAAGCGCACCCTGATGGCTTCAAGTGCTTCAGATTTTGTAAAGTGAGGAATATGCGCTGAGCCGTCAAGCTCACCCTCTTTTTTCATTCACAGACCCTAGACTCCGTCCAAGCTGGTCAGTAAGCTAGTGTAGAGAATGGGTGTAGTTGCTTATATATGTAATGAATTCGTGAGCGCATACCACATACACGTCCCACCAAACAGAAGCACCAGCTTTTTCCACAAATGGAGGCTGAGCGGCTAGCGTCTCACATGTATGAAAGTGCCAGAGGTCCCACTAAGAAAGAGCAATTACAGCCCGAATCTCAGACCACCAGCCAGCGACTCCACACAAACGTACATTTGGTTGACTGCGAGGTAGGTGCTCCAACCTTCTAAGCCACAACGCTTAGCGCACCGTGATAGTCTCAGGATCAGATCACACATGCAGCAGAGGAGCCACATGGAGATGGAACCGAAGATCATAATTTCCTCTCACATGCGAGGTGCCGTTGGTAAAAACGTGCTATGTGGAGTTGGGCTCGGTCATATAAATAAATTGTATATTTAGGACCCAGAGGACCACATCCTTCCAATCTTAGTACCGTTGTAAAAATGAACAAAAACAATGAGTAGTATGGAAAGCATATCCGATTCAAAAAAATTCGTCATTTTTTAAACAAAAGTCAACCACTTGACCTCATTCACAGGAAAAATCTGACAAACAAAATTGCCAAGCGAGCAAAAAGCCTGCTATCACTCATTCATATAACCTACGAGCAGATGGGGTGTTTAAGTCTCCTACAACAATTCCTATTTATGGAGAAAGAGATAGGTAACTTGAAACAAGAAATGGCCGATATAAAAGAGTGGGTTCATTGTTCATCTTGCAAAAGAACACATACAAATAAGAATTCCAACAAACGAAATTCCGAATGCAAATATAACTTTCTCCAGCATACCTAATGCAGAGCTAAAGGACATTGTGTCTACAGAGCTCAGGAAATCAGTCGACATTTCCTTCCTTCGGAAGGGAGATCAAACAAGCTCATGCACCTTTCTACTTTCATACAGCTCAGACAGAATCAGTAATGTTCTGGATGCACAAGCATATGCTGCATCGTTGCTGAATGATACAAGGAATGGTGACGTTGAAAAGCTCATCGAATACGAAACACCAAAGAGGAAGAATTCTAAGTCAAAAAAGGCCAAGATAATTAGGTTGTCGTCTACATTAGCGGTTTTCAAAACTAAATTACGCAAACATTAAACTTCGGAAGATATAAAGATCTTATTGTCCGTTTCTTTCCAAAACTCGCAACTTTTGGATTTTCCTACTTGTCTTTGAGGCAGTTCCCTTGATATTACATTGGTTCATAAATATATGTTCATTATCCTCTGCAGATTTGGGCTTCACAGTCGCTTTTTCGTCCCGTCCTTTTCAACTATCATTGCCAGCTCTTGAAAACATTGATACGTGAGCTATTTGAAAAAGTTTCAAAGACTCAATGTGATGGCAAAATAATCGTAGGCGATTTTAATCTACCATACATTGACTGGCAGACTAATTCCTCGTCGCCAAAACTTCAGAAATTGGTCCATAATATTTACTTTTCAAACTTGTCCCAACTGTGACTAGAAACGATAGCATTTTAGATTTAATGTTTAAAAATGATGTCCACCCATTCTTTATGAATTTCCATCGTGATCTATACAAAAGTGATCACGCACTAATTCACTGTTGTTTTCCAGTCTCAATTTCTACAAAGCCTGAGGTACCTTGCAATAACCTCGACTTTGCTAACACAAACCATGAATTAATAAATAATTTATTAAGCAACATAGATTGGCATAGCATATTTTCAATCAACTATCCAAACATTTTCCATGAACTATTGCAGAGCCTTACAGACAAAAGCCATGCTTTTATCCGGCTTCAGATTTTTAATTCACATGCATCCTCGTCTACTGCTTCACATTTTTTTCCAAAACAGACTTAAAAAAATACGAAAAATAACTTAACGATTCGTCTAAAAGCTGTTTGTCAGTTCACATAAGGATTGCACAAATATTTGAATAAGCATCGAAAATTAGGCTCGCGTGAGATAAGCGTAGGGAGTCTCAGGCACTAAGTGATGCCGATTCTTCCGAATCTGTTGCTCAAGTCTTCCATGTGCGGTCATCGGCTAAGCGTCTGAATGTAACTCCGCCTTTACTTGACTGCAACAAAAATTTCGTTACAGAGTATTTGGGCAAATTGGAATTGTTAAATTCATTTTTGCCTTTGAAACTAGCCATAATCCCTCAATTCCTTGGCTTTCAAATACCAATTCATTTTAAACAACCATTAATTTCTCGCCTTCAAGTATTCAAAAAGAAATAGCTCACCTAAAAAATTACCATTTGGTTTGAACTGATATCATTCCAAACTCACTGATTAAAAAAATAAGAGATTTCCCACCTTTAGTAAGCAAATTATTCTCAGTATTTCTCGAAAACAGTTTCTTCCCCGATTATTGAAAAACTTCCATTATAATACCAGTTTTTAAATCTGGTTTCCGATCTGAAATTCGTATTTAAAGTTGTGTTCATAAAACGCCCTTTCTTGCTTAACTCTTCGAAAAACTAATTACAAAACAAATTACGGATTTTTGAATAAGTAAACAAATTCTCCACTCTTTCCAACATGGCTTTTTACCGGACCGCCTTTGTAGAACCTGCAACATGTCTTTTCTTAATCAACTAACCTGTCTTCGTAATGATCATCTTTCTGTAGTAGTTTTCTATTTTGATCTTAGAAAGACATTCGATATAGTGTCTCATAGACGACTTCTAGCTCAACTAGAGGCTATATTATTTTTTAGTCCGCTTACTGACTTTACTAGCTCCTACCTATCTGATCTAAAACAAAAAGTGTTAGTGGGGTCCTTATACTCAATTACTTCCCTGATCGGTACCGTATTAGGTCTTTTGTTGCTTACTTTACATTCCCAATCTTATATTTATGCTGATGACCACAAATACATGCAGTGCTTATCTAACTCTACAGCAGAACTATGACAAGAACGAATTAATTCGGACTTCCACGCACTTTCGGCGTGGAACTGTACATGGCTAATGGAGTTCTCACATTCTAAGTGTCGCTACCTGAGTTTAAGGCCTGTTAGTCTGCCGTAACCTGTTATTTTTAAAGGCTATCCTTTGACTGAATATTCCAAATGAAGGGCTTGAGCTTACATAAATTAGATATTTCGCCTCATGCCAACAGAAGTACAACCAAAGCTGCTCAGATTTGCGGCTTTATTTCTTTTAATTTCTACCTTCCTTATATCAAATTAAGACTTCCTTTTATTGAATTTTGCTCTCCTATCTTCGGTTTAATAAACAAATCTAGCCGTTCAAAAATTAAAAATGCCCAAAGACATTTCACAAAAGAACTCCTATATCCGGAGGATTTCTTCGACTTTGCCTGCACAACTCATCTGCGTGGTCATCCTTACAAGGTTAATAGCGAACGCACGCGATTGAACCTCAGAAAGTTTTGTTTCAGCCAACGAGTGGTTCGACCTTGGAACTCGTTACCAAGTGAGATGGTTACCTCTGAAAGCATTATTGATTTTAAAAGAAGGCTTGATTGCATTGTATTTAACAAAAGACGACTGTCACAGCATGATTTCTTAAAACCAGCCTTTTAAAATCTTTCGGGCTCTACTTTTCTTCCACAATGTTTCACCTATGGCTGTGAAAACGCATTTAAAGTTATCTTATGCTTTGACTCAAACATTTTAAAATGTACAACATTTTATATTGACTGTACACATGCAATGATAACCTAACATTAATAGGGTCATCAAGGGCAATGCCTGTAACCCTTCAAAATATATACATATATATACATATATCCGGCTCTTTCAAATACGTCCTACTCAACTAGGTGTAAGCAGACGAAGCATACATTTGTTTGGGTCAGGAGATTGGAAGCAGGTTTTTGTCTCCTTTTTTTGACCAAATAATAGCTCATATCGCCGCAAGATTTCTGTTATTTCCACCGTTAGTCTTTCTTATAACCTAAGAAATTCTGCACTAATTATACGTCCTAATTCATCATCTACGTGTAAACGCTCTCTCTTCTTTGCTTCTAGGTAAAGCTTTCTTTGGATTTACTTGCCTATTGGAATAAGGTCGTTAACTAGTCTATCTGCATTCAAGCGAAGACTGTACATTTATCTAAACATTGATTCTATTAACCTATTATTTTACTCATCTTTTCCCAGTAGCTTTCTCCATGACTCGGAGAAACGACCATCGGGAATTTAAGTGAACCTCTTGAAACTATATTTTCGCTACCTCGAGTCCCCCATGAACCATGATTTCTCCCTATATCACCAGTCATCCATACGATGAAGTCATTCGGACATACACATTCGGTGGTCCACAGTCTAAAATGCTGACCTTTCGTTGAATACTAACCATCATCAGAATTCAATTCTGGATCCTAAGATGCTGTGGACTTAAGTTCATTGACGCATTTTCTTGAGATTTTGTTTCATACGCATAAGTGATCAAGAACGCATCATCTCGAAGTTTCATTGTGTCATTCTGAAATGCTACTGCAGTATTATCCTATTCTACCACCTGGCATTATCTTCCATAGCCTTTTTACTCCTACCTTCTATTCGATTGTGAAGGCCTATTGAAATCTGCCTCCATTTTAAGGTAGGAGTTTTTTCACTGCCTATTTTTCTAGTTCACCATTAATTTTAAAACATCGCTAACTGTTGACATAGCAGGACAAGTTATGTATTTGCACATTTTATCTGCACACATTGTCATAACTGTATTTCGTTACTTGTGTTTGTTTAGACAGTGCCTTGCCGGTGCTTACCAAATAAAAATTCCAAATTCCATAGTTCCGGCGTTTTTGTAACTTTGACGCTGGTTTCCGACATCTGTTGATGAACGTGGCGTGTTCTGATGTTATCGCCACCTTGTTGGTGGGCTAGGCAATCAGCAAGGTCGCATCTCGTTGATGATTTATTAACCTCTACCGTCCCTTCTTCGTTTCGATCCTGTTGCCCACGATTAGCTCCTACTATCTCACCCCCCAGATGGTTGCAAACAGTAGCTCTGGCTGTTATATCTTCTCTCACACGGCAAGGAGCGTTCCGAACCCTCAGAGGTTCTCATCAAGATCACGGTCTTATCTCCATGTGTCGTACTACTCCTGTCAACTCTTGGTATTAATTATTTAGGGACGCAGTATTTTTCTCCTTTAGTTTTTCTTAAAATTGGGGGATCATTGAACTCTGCCCCCAAATTTAGCTATATGAATTTTTATCACTGTTTCTTTCCTAGTTCACCATATATTCCAAAGATTGTTGACGATTTTTTTAAAATTACGACTCATTGTGAATTGGATGTGCCTACCATACTACTTATTTCTGCTTTTCATATGGATGCTCACACAGAGCATAATTTATCCACTTTGTATTTATTTATACCACGGTACTAAATTAGAAATGAGTGAGCCTTCTTGGCCTTAAATATAAAGTTAATTATGAGTATGTGCTGCCCTGCATGGCTTTCGCCTGGTCACTCATGTTTTACGAGTGGTCTTTACACGCAGGAAAAAAGGATAAAAGCCATAGACCAAGGCCGTCTAGTTGATGTCATTTTCTTCGACTTCAATAAGGCGTTTGATAGCGTATCACATCGGCGACTTTTACATAAGATATGGAAGTGTGGTATCCAGAGTAACATTTTAAGATGACCAAAACTTTTCAGTCATACAGAATACAAAAATTACTTTTTGACACCACGTAATCCGAGTGGGTTCCAGTGGAAAATAATGTTCCGCAGGGTTCAGTCTTCGGTCATCTTCCGTTCCTCATTTATATAAATGACCGCACTGATAATCTTGACTGTGATGGAATCGTGTTTAAAGATGATATCAAAATCTGTAAAAACATTGGCTCTGTTGACGACGCGCAGAACCTACACGAAAACCTTGACAAATTGGCGGTCTGGTCCAGCAAGTGGCTTCTGACGTTTAATATACCGAAATGTGTAGTCTTACGCTGGAAATCTGAGAGAAGACGTTTCCCAAAAAAACCGTTCTACCTTACCAAAATCCCACTACGCACAATGACCTAGGTATCTGGATAGTTTCAAAACTTATGTCCTCCGAACACTCAAAGAGAAGTAAAAAATACAACGAGCATTAGGCACTGGATCAGGCGTGCTTTCATAGTCTTTCATCCCGAACTGTTTCCGCGGATCTTCAGTACTTTCGTTAGACCACATTTGGAATACGGAATGCCAGTATGGATGCCCTGGATGAAGAAAGACAGTGCTCCCATTGAGCAGGTGCAAAGATGGGCCATAATATTGGTGGACGGTCTAAGGACCCTGTCATATCCTGATAGACTTATCAAACTTAACATGTTTCCTATATCCTATAGGCAAATGAAATGTGACCTGCTATGGGCATTCTGAATTATCCAGGGGACATGCCTGTTCGCTGAATTCCAAAGAAATTGTTGAGTTAAAAAACATGATTTAAACATGAAAGCTTCACAATTAAGGTCATTGAGACAGTTGTTCACGCAGATGAGGAAAAAAAGAGGGTCCAAGACCGAAACCTGTGAAACATCACTTTCTACTTCAGCCTATTCCGAGCTAGAATTTCCGACAACAAAAACTCTCTGTATCTGAAAGACAAGAAACTTTTGATCCAATTGAAAAGTTATCCTCGAATTCTTACGTCCCAAATCTTCTGTAAAATAAGCCCGTGTGGTACGCTATCAAAGGCCTTCTTGAAGTCAAAAAATATGACATCTACTGGATAATCCATGGTTAACTTCAATTAGGCATTTGAAAGCGTACCACACGGGCTTCATTTACAGAAGAATTGGGACGTAGTAATTCGAGGAAAAGGTTTCAATTCGAGCGAAAGTTTCTTGTCGTTCATATTACAGAGAGTTGTGGTTGGAAACTCTAGCTCGGAATGGCAACCGTAAAAAACGGTGTTCCACAGGGTTCTGCTTTGGGCTCCTACTCTTCTTAATCAACGTGAAAGACTGTCTCAATGACCTTACTTGTGAAGCTTTCATGTTCGCAAATGACATAAAAATGTGGACAGAAGTCAACTGCGCAGACGATGCAAAAGGGTTACAATCGAATATCGAAAAACTAAGTGCCTGGTCATCCAGGTGGTTTGTTAAGTTTAATGTATCCGAGTGTGTGATCCTACACATAAGCCCCAGTTGAACAGTATCTAAGAAGCACCATTACTTTATTACTGGCACTGCATTAAAAGAGGTGGAAACACACAATGATCTGGGCATGTGAACTACTGCGAATTTGATACCCTCAGAACACTGCAAGAAAGCAGTCCAGAAGGCAACATGTGCGCTACATTGGATCAGGCATGCGTTTAAAATATTCATCCCTGATATCTTTGGAAAGTCTTTGGCGTCTTCGTCAGACCACATTTAGATTACGGAATACCAGCCTGGATACGATGGATGAGGAAAGATTTTGACCTCCTCAAACAGGTGCAACAGAGAGCAACGATGATGGTAGACGGACTAAAGGCTTTACCGTACCAAGACAGAATGAAAAGGCTTGACTTATTTCCTCTTTCGTACAGGCACTTACGTGTAGCCTGCTCTGGACATTCCGAATCATCCGGGGCCATGATTCGTCCCTGAGATCGCAGGACTTCCTTGAGTTTGCCTGCAAAACTCATCTGCGTGGTCATCCTTACAAGGTCAATAGCCAACGCACGCGATTGGACCTCAGAAGGCTTTTTTCAGCCAACAAGTGGTATGACCGTGGAACTCGTTACCAAGCGAGAAGGTTACCGTTGACAGCATTTCGGATTTTAAAAGAAGGCTTGATGGCATATTATTTGAATAAAGACGACTCTCACAACATGATTACTTCAAACCAGCCATTTAAAATCTTTCGGGCTCTACTTTTCTTCCACAATGCTTCACCTATACCTGTGAAAACGCATTCGAAGTTATGTTATGCTTTGAGGGAAAACTTTTTAAATGTCAACCATCTTATATTGGCTGAAAATATGAAATGAAAACTTTACATTCAGAGGGTCATCAAGGGCAATGCCTGTAACCTGCGCAGTCATTCATATAAGATCAATCCCGAATGTGTGCGCCTAGATCAAATGCAATTTAGTTCAGTCAGCGAGTAATTCGACCATGGATTTCAGTTACAGGTGAAATAACAACGTCGAATACCATTAATATGTTCAAATGGTAGTTAGATTGTTTATTTTTTTATAACCGACGACTCTCACTGCTGTACTATCTTCACCCTATCATTTTTGTGTATCGTAGCACAAAAGTTTTGATGTAAAATGTTAAATTGTCTTTTATGTCTTCTTTATATACTTGCATTTATATTTTCAATTGTACACAAATAAGGTCAAAAAGGGCTACGACCGTAACCTTCAAAATATAAAATATACCAAATGGTCAATCCTTTTGTCATTTTTTGACGTAAATAGGGAGTTTAAGGCAAAAACCTTGTTCCCTCAATAAACTGCATTAAAAATTTGGTATTTTTTATAATTTTTACAGTCTGTAAGTTATTTCAGAAAGCAATTGACATTATTTGCCTAAAATTGAAAAAGAAACAAATAAAAGAACTTGTCATGATTAAATAAACAAGTTAGCAAATATGCTCAGTGCCAAATAGCCAAGTTTTTCTACTCTGCCAGCAATTTTTACTTTCGCATGCGACTCTTTTTAAAATGATGCATTTGATTTAAAAATTCGATTAACGTTAAATAAATTGCGAGCAGATAATGAGCAATGAGGAAAGGTCAAGGACAAGGTCGAAGGCGGTTGGTTCAAATTTGAAGATAAGTGAATTCTCGAATTTTAAACCGATTTCTTCGTTTCCTGTTGATAATATTAGCTTAATTATTGACAATTTATTGTATTTCTACCTCATTATCAGCTGCACACACTTGCAGTTATTGCAGTTATAGGATGAAGTCTACCTCCCTTTATCATTCCGCCGTAGACTGCGTAGACTCTCCCGTCGTTTTTATCTACAAACCGACACCTCCGTCCTGCCCTTGATCCAGCAAATTTTTGAAGAGACTAAGAGGCTGTCTGACGAAAAACGACAAGCCGATGATGTTAACTTGGCCGAAAACCCTTCGTTAAATATCACGCACAGTAAAAGCGCAGAGAAAAACGCAGCACCCCGTACATCGAGATTCAATTCAATTCAATTCAATTTATTGAGGGAAATAGGCATGGGCCTTTGAGTACCCTATTTGTAACGTAAAATTAAGTGCGGTATACAGAGAAACCGTGTGGGTTGCCAAGGTACAAAAGGCGGTCATAAAATTTGACAAGTGGTGCACGACTCTCGAGGGTTAAGATAAATTCCTCATCGCTCAGGCTCGTTGCGGAACATAAAACTGTCAAGGTTCCTTTTAAAGCTTTCCAGCGATGGTGACATCACAACGTCTTCAGGGAGGGCATTCCATGGTTTAACCACTCTGACAGAGAAGGAGAACTTGCGCACATCCAGTCTCGCCTGCTGGACACGCAGTTTCAATGGGTGACCTCGGAGATGGGTCGTGGTGGCAAATTCAAAGAAGTCCGAGAATTCCAGGCAACACTCCAATCCCTTCACAATGCGGAATGTCTGCAGGAGATCACCACGCATTTGCCTATAACTCAAAGGGAACAGATTAAGATTCATTAGGCGGGTGGGATATGGCAAGGAGCTTTGACTTCTAATCATTTTGGTGGCTTTCCTCTGGACTCTTTCGAGGCAGTTCTGATCTTGAACTGTCCAGGGTTTCCAGGCGTGCATAGCATATTCCAAATGTGGCCTAATGAATGTTCCAAAGGTCTTAGCAAAAAGATCTTCATCAAAATCCAAAAAGGCTCGTCTGATGGCATGCAACACCGAAATTGCCCTCTTCGCCACTTTCGAGCAGTGAGACGATGGTTTTAAGGTGGTGGTCATCAGCACACCAAAGGTCCTTTTGGGTTTCCACGTCTTTTTAAGGCTTCACCGTTGAGAAAGTAACTTCTACTTTCGGCAGATCCAGACGGGTTGCCTAAGCGAAGTATTGTACACTTATCGACGTTGAACCGCAAAAGCCAATGATTCGACCACTCCTCCAACCGAGTTAGGTTGATCTGCAGTTTATCTTCGTCAGCAGGGCTCTGGATTACATTCCAGATTTTAATGTCGTCGGCAAACATTGCTGCTTCACAGTCGAGATTCCTGACACAATCGTTCACGTATATTAAAAACAGTATTGGCCCTAGTACTGAACCCTGAGGAACCCCACTCTCGACCGCAGCAGACCTTGACCTCTCTTGGCCGATGCACACAACCTGGCGCCGACCCACGAGGAAGTTTTCGATCCACTTGAGGAGGTTACCTCTGATTCCAATTCTTTCTAGCTTGTAAAGCAGTCTCTCGTGCGGCACAGTATCGAAGGTCTTTTGAAAGTCAATGAAGGCAATGTGAACCGCGTGTCTATCTTCAAGTGCTTGGGTCCACCTCTGGATCGAATACAGCAAATTCGTTGTGCATGATCTTCCTTTTCTGAACCCGTGTTGACAGCTTGATAACAAATTATGAGTCTCTAGGAATTTCACCAATTCGCTCTTGATGATCCCTTTCCATAATCTTACCAAGGATGCATGTTAAGCTTATGGGCCTGTAGTTTGTCACTGACGCCCGGCTACCGCTTTTGTACAAGGGAGTTATATGTGCCAGCTTCCAATCGAAAGGAAGTGTTCCGGAGTCAAAGGACTTTTGAAAGAGCACTGACAAAGGTGCGGAAAGTTCATTGGCGAGTTCTTTCAGAAGCTTGGGTGGAAGCTCGTCTGGTCCTGGGGATTTCGACTCTTTTAGTTCTTTTTAATTCCTTTTTGGATCAGAAATTATGAGAATAGTATGTGGCTAATGCTTGCAGTCGGCGGGTTATCCACTGAGGGACGAAGGAACCTGGCCTCGTTTGTGAAGACTGAGCGGTAGAACTGTGAAAAAGTACTCGGCTTTTTTCCCTGTTTTTCAGAAATTTCGACGCCCACGGCAGTCTTAATCAGCGGTATTTGATGTTTATTCCTTGTACATCTACGGAGGTAACTGTAGACTAACTTTGGATTCTGCGTTGCCTTTTGCAGCAAAGTCTTCTCAAATTCTCTTCGCGTTGTAAGAATAAGGCTTCTCATTTTGTTTCTCTGTGCTTTGTACTTATTAAAATAGGCGACTTGATTAGACTCGCGATATTTTTCTCCACAACTTGTGCTTCCTGTTTATTTCCCTTTTTAAGTTGCTGTCTAGCCACCCAGGACGCTTGCTGTGATGGACACTCGTTAGCGGGCAGTGGTTGTCAATAAGTTGCAGAAGAACATTTCGGAAAGACTCCCAATCTTCGTTTACGGTGCTCGAAAATATTGAGGTCCAGTTGATGTGTGTTATATCTGCTCGCATCTGATCAAAGTTTCCTCGCCAAATGTTACGCCGTTTTTCCTCTATAGCAGGGGCAACGGAGAATAAGGAGTAGTCCCATATAAGCACCACGTGATCACTACGACCGAGCGGAGGCATTGAAATAATCTCGTCAATGCTGCCTGATGTTTTCGTGAAAACCAGGTCAAGACAGTTAGCCCTTTGTCCTTCACGTGTTCTGGTGGGGAAAGGGACATGCTGTGTGAGGAGTGCATTCAAGGTCTTTTGCAGAAAAACATAATCAAAAGTTGATTTCGGGCATGATGATTGAACAGTGCTCCAGTTAATTCCTGGTGCGTTGAAGTCACCCATAATCATTACATTAGGTCTACTGGAGAACTTTTTCTAATTGTTCCAACAAGTGGGTGTCCGCGACTCGGTCTATCCTAGGTGGCCGATAGACAATGAGGACATCTAGACATGGAGAGCCAAGAGCCTTGATGTTCAACCATATGGCTTCAGTGCTGCACGCAAACTTGCTCGTCTTGTCAGACACTATTAGCACGTCTTTCACATACACAATTATTCCACCACCCTGTCGGTTTTCTCTGTCCCTCCGATATATTTGGTACCCAGACAATGTTATTTCGCTATCTAGAATACTGCCCGACAGCCAGGTTTCGGTTACTGCTATCACATCCGGAGATACTTCGGCAAGGCAAATTTTAACTCATCAAGTTTTTGATAAAAGGCTTTGCGCATTTGTATACAAGCACTTCAATTTTGCGCCAACCAAATTTCCTGTTGCGTTTGTCAATTTTATGGGCCCAACTGCGTCTCCTCTAACGTCAAGGTCGTATGTCTTTTCCGTTTCGTGATGATTTTCGGTAACTCTGGTTTCTTTAGTGAGAACGCTGGGCGTTACGGAATCAGTTCTGACATCTCTTTGGGCAATTGGTTCCCTGATGGTTTTGGCGTTAGTGAGGTGGCTGCCGTTGTCCTCAGAACAATCGGTTGGTTCAATGGAAAATTCGTATTCTTTTGAACTACCTTCCCCTTGAAAATAGCCAGATTGTGTTCGCCAGCCTTCAGTCTTGATTGTAGTTCCAAGACAAGTTCCCGGCGTTTCAGCCTTTCCGCAGGGGAGTAGTCCGGTTGAAAAAAAACCTCTTTATGCGAGTGACGTAGGTTAGTTTTTTTGGATAGGATCGCCTTGATTTGGTCTTTGCTCTCTAGCATTATTTTCAGCGGTCGCGGTCGCGGCGTTCCTAGGCTGTCTTCAGACTTTTTGCCGATCCGGAATGCTTTAATAACTTTTACTTCCACGCCCGGTGGGAGCAACTGGTTTAGGAGGCCATTAAACGAAGCAAGGTCTTCGGTGACACGGTCTTCTGGTCGGACTGCAGTTGACTCGTGCAAACCCTGAATAACTAAACACTGTTGTCGATCCTGGTACTTGGAATTTTCGCTTCCTCCTGAGTTCTCCTTAGGGGCACGAGAACGGTTTACAGAGCTCTCGTTGGGATTAAGTCTACCTCTGACCAAACTCTCATCTGAAGGCTTCAATGAATCCATCAGAGTTGATTGTGACTTTGTCCTCCTGTTGTGGTGTTTCCCCATTGCAGCTTGCCACTCGTTTGTTTCTTCGGATTCAACTACGGGCTCTTTATAACACCCAAGATAGCAGGATGAGATTTGTGGTTTGCTCTGGTCGTCGTCCGTAGGATTCAGAGACTGTGCTCCTGTTATCCGGTCGTTAAGGGTAATCGCGTCCGAACATTGTGAGCTGTAACCAGTTGTAGTTTTTGATACTTTTCGTGCTTTAGTCACTGCCTTTTTAACTGGAATATTGCTAAGCGTATTTCGTCGAGTAATGTTATCTTGCAAGAGCTTCCTTAAGTCTGCAAGCTCATTTTCCAGTTTTTGAACTCTTAGTAAAATATAAGAACATCCAACGCAAGATTCGTCCTCGTAGCCAACGGATTTGGCTGCCATTACACTTTTGCACACTTTGCTGGTTTTTGGTTACAAGTATAAACTGATGGAGTGCCAGTCGTGGATGTCGAAGCCAGCTCAACAGGCTTTCCTTTAAAGGAAGTTCCGTGACTGGTTCTGTTGCTAGCAAACAATTGTTTTGAGTCCATAAATGTTAAAACACTGGGAAAAGTATGTTCTCCTTTGAGCGTATAACGAAAATTTCCGACTGGCTTTGGAGTATGGCGAGTATTTAATGCAATATGAGCAAAAATGTTTATACTTGTTCAAAAACGCTTTTGAAAAATACTATAAACGGTATGAAGGATATTCAGGAACGACTCAGCCGTTCGGAGATATCGAAGGTCCTGGATAACTTCAGATCTTCACGAGGTTGTACACGTTTGGTTCCCTGAGTGGTTCTCAGTTTTTATTGGTGCAGAGCCTGCGCAGTCAACTTGAATAAGATGATAAACAAATTCCAATTTGATCCGTTTTTGACGAATTTCGGCACAAAAAGAATTCCAGATGAGCAGGAAGCAAGTAAGTACATGCAGTTGAAACAGTATTGTCCGGATCAGTCCTAGTGAAGTGGTAACGAAGATCAAATTGTCCAAGTTGGAGAGCAAATAATTGGTGGTTATTTGCACACGACCTTGAGATGCCTTAGGAAACCAAATAGCTGACGCTAAGTTGACTGCTGATAGCTTCAACGCTTTCTTGTCTAGAACGTTTAGTGAACATACTGTCGCCCCCTTTCCGGGGTTGGACCGGTAACGTCCTCGAAACCACAACTTTTACCCTCTGGGACGTGACCGTAGCCATTCGGCGTTTTCGTCAATCTTACAGTCCAGGACCAGATGGCGTCCTGGTCAGCGTTCTAAAGGCGGATGCAAACGATATATTTCCGTCCCTTCTGAATAAGATATTTAATCTTGCTCTTGAAAGTGAAACTTCCCTATTTTATGGAAGGAATCGCACATATTGCCTATTCCCAAACACGGCCGACCTACGTCATTTGACGACTTTAGACCAATAAATACACTACCAGCAGTCTCGAAGATCTTCGAGACCTTGATAAAAGACAAGATGATGCGTCACCTAAGAGAGAATAACCTACTTAATGCGGCTCAGCATGGTTTTCTCGAAAAAAGGTCTTGTGACACTTGCCAGCTCTCTTTCTTTGATCATGTGCTACAATCTAGAGACAGCGGTTTTGCAATTTACACCGTTTACTTCGATTTTACTAAGGCTTTTGATCGTGTTGACCATGATCTCCTACTGCTAAACTTGCCTCCTTTGGCATAGGTCACAAGCTTCTGAGCTTAATATTTTCCTATTTGAATGCTCGCGCACAACGGGTTAAAATCTCTGATGTTACCTCCAACCGAACGCATGTTAGGAGCGGAGTTATTCAGGGCAGCGTGCTCGGCCCGCTTCTAATTTCCTCTTTGTCAACGATGTTCCTGATTGTTTTCAGTATGGTGGGCCCTTTATGTACGCTGACGATTTAAAAGTTGCCTATCGATATAAACCGGTTGATCGCAACATCGTGCTTGAGCTCTTAAAAAAGGATCATCAGGCCTTCGTTCAGTGGTGTCGCACATGGCGCCTCTCACTTTCTTGGCAAAAGCGCTCCGTTATGGTTATTGGTGACAACCATCAGCCCCATCTAAGCATAGACGGTCACGATCTAAATGTGCCCGGAGTTATAAAGGATCTGGGCATATCATCTTATAGTAGTCTTAATCTGTCAGAGCACTGCGCCCCGATTTTCTCGAAAGCACGCCAAACTACTGGGTTTATTCTCAGAAGTTTTAAAACCGTCAACAATAGAATCAGCCTCTTTAAAATGTATGTCAGGCTAGTCTGGAATACTGCTCGTTTCTATTTAGCCTTCTGCACGTTAGTGAACGAAAGAAGGTAGAATCAGTCCAGCACTTCTTTACAAAAAGAGTTTTCTATTCAGAACACCGAAACCTGTCCTACAAACAACGCTGTGTGCTTACAAGCCTTGACCCGCTGTGGCTTTGCAGATTACAGAAGGGACTATTTTTACTGTTTATACTTCTAAACAGTCGTACATTTAACCCCCTTATATCTCTGAGGCACCTCGACCACTCTCGGCGCACCAGTCATCGAGATGTATTTTTAATTTCTTCCTTTGGCACGCACAGTTAGATACCGACAGTTTTTTTCGGTAAACGCTATAGCAATCTGGAATAAGCTACCTAGACGTATCAAAATTCAGCAAAACTAGCCCTTGTTTATGCAAACTGTCACTAGTTTTCTACATTTAGGACACCCTCCAAAACGTTTGGGTGCTGACTCTGTGGAAGCTCTCTTCGGTTCTGATGGCGTTCACGGACTCTGAATCCTGTGCCGGACTTCATGCTGAGGGCAATATTGCTGGCTCCGCAGACCTCAATCGGCTTATTTCTCAGTCGACAGCGAACAGCCGCTCGCCAACATACCTGCTGGTGCAGAATACATGGTCCGTAACACTGAATGGAGAGGTTCTTCACCGGGCACCTGTGTTAACGCGTCCCTGTCCAGAACTTTAATTACTCAATAAGCTGCAGATTTTTCTCCTGAAAACATCTGAAACAACGATCAGGAGTTTTTTTCACTGTCAGCTTGACCCTCTTCTGTATATATTTTTTGACCTTGCCTGTAAACTGGCAATAAATAAATAAAATAAAATTGCAAAAGGGAGAAATATACAGTTTTTAAACTGTTTCACCCTACATAGCCTCATTAAAGTTCTAGCAGATTTACGTCAAAAGACAGAATATAAAGGTTGATTCTAGAAAAAAAGTTTAAATTTTGTAAGTTTACTTTATTTCCAGCGAAGAAAAATTTGCAGTAAGTGGTAAACCAGTTGATATAATTTTTCATCCTGCATAGCTTCTTCTCATATTCTATTTTCAGTTTAAACTCGTTACCTAGCAGATATTTGCTTGCAGTGCCGTGCTTAAAACACATATTTCAAATATTACATCTTTTATTCCGCAAAACGTCACAAGTGACAATTTTCCTTTCGTATTATCGATTTTGAAAATACTTATATTTTAAAATCAATATGAAACCCCAGTCAGTGCTTAGATGCAAACATCCTCTTCGCGTAAAACTTCCACTAGAGTAACTCATATTAAGCATGTAGAAATTAGACCCTGACGCCCTGGAAAACTTTAATAAATTTGTGTCTAAATATGGTTCTCTCTTCACGATCATTGGTTCCATTTTTGAGGGAAAGTTGTCTTCACTCACTTCTCAAAAATGCGTGAAGCAAGAGCCTTTTATAAACATGGTCAGTACCGAGTCAATTGACCGATATAAGAGAAGTTTCAATTTTCTTTTAAAAAACGTCCCCAAGAGTAAAATCCCCCTGGACGTTGCATTTCATTTCCTTTACTCATGCGGCTTTAACTTTAAAGTCGCTGAAGCTAAAAGGTTGTCTTCCCGTAGAAAAAACCCGCCAGTTTCGGTCAAAGATTTTTCAGCGATTGAAGTTGACCTTATTTTCTCTAAGCATGAGCACTCTTTTCAATATTTAAAAAAACAAGTTGTTTATCTGTATGGATAAAACCCCAATGGAACGACGGGTTTTCCCCTCATAAGCAAACAAGAAGCCTTGGTCTAAACCTTCAATATCAAAAGTTAGCTCAGAGGTTTGCCCTGTAGCTAATGCAAGCCCACGGCCCTCCGGATTGACACGAATTTTCGATTCCAGCTGAATCTTCACCCGTTAACCTTGTTCCTGGTTTGAGGGAAATTGTGTCAAGGCCTCTTCTTTCTCATCCCAAGCAAACCATGCCTGCTTTAGCTGCCAAATCTACTAAACCTTAGAAAACTCCTAGTAAATCTGAATCATTGACTAATCCAGGCATTAAAATCAGTAATGTCATTACCGATGGGAAACCTGCTTATCCCTCAGCATCTACAACAGCTGCGAACTCTTATGTTAGAATCTTTCAAAAACCCATAAATTGTCCGAAATCCCAAAATAATTAACGCTTCTAATTATGTTACCAGTTTTTCGAAATCATTTATTCCTTTTTCAAATGCACGTTTTCCGCCAATTTATGCTAACTTCCCTCAAAATCTCATTTCTATACCACCCCCTATCTTTCAAACGCCACAATATAGCCTTCCATTCCAAGGGTTTCATCCAAATATGCCGTTGTACAATACTCTCGCTTCTTTCAACACTAACATGTCGACAAATTGTAGACCAGAGCAATTTGTTTCCCACCTTTCGTTTCTTCTTTCCAGTTTTCTTCTCCGACACCAAATTATCCTTTTTTATATATACTGATGAGCGTAACCTGCAGCTCAGGAATACGTTCAGCTTAGTTTCAATCAATGCGAGATCAGTTGTAAATAAGATGGTTGAGCTTAGAACAGTAGCCTTTGAAGATCAAGGTCAAGGTCGAAGGCGGTTGGTTCAAATTTGAAGATAAGTGAATTCTCTAATTTTATACCGATTTCTTCGTTTCCTGTTAAAAATATTAGCTTAATTATTGACAATTTATTGTATTTCCTCCTCATTATCAGCTGCACACATTTGCAGTTATTGCAATTGCAAAAGCGTAAAATATAAAGATTTAAACCTTTTCACCCTAAATAGCCTCATTAAAGTTCTCGCAGATTTACGTCAAAAGGACGGAATATAAAGGTGAATTCTAGAAATAAAGTTTTAATTTTGTAAGTTTACCTTATTTCCAGGGAAGAATAATTTGCAGTAACTGGTATACTAGTTGATATAATTTTTCATCCTGCATAGCCCCTTCGCTAATTCTATTTTCAGTTTAAACTCCTTGCCTAGCAGATATTTGATTGCAGTGCCTTGCTTAAAACACATATTTCAAATATTACATCTTTTATTCCGGCCGGATTACGAACCGACGGAAAGGTACAAAATAACGATGCTGAAAACCACACTGAAGAGAAAGAACCGAACAGGGGGAAAAATGGCTCCAAATAAAGGATGGGGAAATAAAAGTGATGATGTGGTCTTTCTTGTAGCAGGCCCCTTAAATCAGCATGGCTGGTCCTCATTGAAATAGAGGATGCTAAATATGAAGTACTCAACTGTACAGAGCTCGTATAACTAAAAGGAAGGCACTCCAGAACTTGGTTGACGATCACTCATCAGGCATCAGCCTGGGCAAAATGTACACCAGTTCGTCTCGGGAAGCACTGACAGATTCTATCATTTAATCCCACGAAATTAGAAGAAGTCTATATAGAGGAGTTAACCAGTCTAAATTGAGATGTTTGTATACGAATGCTAGAAGTCTCTTTCGAAAACAGACGAACTCAAGGCACTAGTCTCAGACCAAACCCCCGATGTCCTTGCCATTACGGAAACATGGCTCAAAGCCGAAATCGCGGATAGCGAGCTTTCAATAGATGGATACCAGCTCGTTCGAAGAGACCGAGAATATAGACAGGGAGGTGGAGTGGCCGTATACGTTAGGAAAGGAACCTCTGTAGTCGAATGAGCGCACGCTATCTTCCTTGAATATGAATTTCTCTGGATAAAGATTAAAAAGGATTGTTCACAAAATCTACAATTCTTGACGATTTACAGAACACCAAACATTGTAAGTGCAGCTGATGAGTCACTCATTTATTTGCTCAAGGAAGTAGCAAGTTACCAGGAGGTGCTTATTGCTGGAGATTTCAATGCACCTAGCGTAGACTGGGTATATCTGACAGTTGACGGTGTGCCAACTTCCTTAGGCCGTAAGCTAATGGATCTCACTCTCGACCAAATTCTGGCACAGAAGGCTAACTTACCAACGAGATTTAGAGAGAACAAGAGAGCCAATTGCGTGGACCTAATATTTACAAAGGACTTCTCTAACATTGATGAAGTGTATTCTATTGCACCCCTCGGTAAGAGTGACCATAGTACGCTGCTTTATGATTACTCACTTTATTCTCAGCGCCAGAAAAAACGCAAGGCAAGCGAAATATATGTAAGGCTGATTTTAACGCGATGAAGAAAGAACTGATATCCTTGAAATGGGATTGTTTGCTCAAAGGGAATCCAGAGGATGACTGGCGATCGTTTAAGATGGTTTCACACGATCTGATTGAACGCTTTTGTCCGGCGAAGGTGCGAAAAAATACGAGTTGCCCTGTTTTGTTAACAAGAGGCAGCTAAAGATGAAAATTAAAAATGGAAGCTATTCGTGGAAACAGGGTAGGCCGAAAATCTCAAGGAATTTCATCGCTAATGAAATGCTGTCAAAACATTTATCTGCAAGGCAAGGAAGAATTATGAATCCAGAATAATCCATCAGGCTGAAAATAAGCCCAGTCACAGTACTTATGGATGCGAATGGTGTAGAAGGCGTTGAAAATGCTGGGAAAGCCGAGCACTTGGGTGGGTTCTTTACCTCGGTATTCACTAGATAAACTGAGCTTCAGCTTCACAATGTAACAGTGCTTGTGTAAACTACGGTCCAGTTCTTGGAGATATACTCTTCCCGGCACCTCTCCTGGAACGACAACTGCAAAATCGCAAAGAAGCGATGTCATCTGGTCCGGATGATTTACCGGCCAAGTTCTTGAAAGAATCGGCGGGCGACCTCTTCAAACCACAAGCGCATATATTCAGTTCGTCATTTAAATCAGGGGACCACCGTCCGAATGGAAGGCAGCAGCGCTCTGGTTGGCCTCATAGACTGCTGCATCGGTTGTCGTGGATCTTCTCCATGCCAGTCTATTCTGAGCGAGATCCTCCCAGGACACCGGGTTGATTTGTAGTTGCTTCAGATATTTCTTTAAAGCTGTCCTTGTAGTGTCTTTTGACCTGCCTGTCGGTGAGCTCTCGTAGAAACATCTCCGTAGAAAATTCGTTTGTGTAGTCGCTCATCATCCATTCTAACCAGGTGGCTGCTCCATCGCAGATGCACTTGCCTTAGCATGGCGTGGATGCTGAGGATTCCGGTCTGCTCCAGGACTTCCGTGTCCGGGATCCTGTTTTGCCATCTCGATTTCAGTAGTCTGCGGAGGCAGCTGAGATGGAAGTGATTCAGCTTCCTGGTTGGGTTCGAGTAGACGGTCCAGGTCTCTGCTCCGTAAAGGAGTGTCGTCAAGACGATGGCCTTGTGCATCTTCAGTTTGGTGTTCAGGTGAATACCGTGGTGATTCCACACGGAGGCCTGCAGCCGGCCGAAAGCCAGTCTGGCTTTGGAGATCCGTTGAGCAACCTCGTCATTGATTCTCGTGTTGCG